>JAVTVY010056000.1:0-28692 GCA_036873755.1 Hanleya hanleyi | reverse complement strand
CCGTACTGAGTGAATTAGCGATCTCGATATGGATGGCCCTCGAAACCAAGCAAGTAAATAACACCCCATACAGTTTCAGTTCATTCCTTCCTTCTCTTGTGATCCTCGGACCAAACAAAAATCCACTCCACAGTACGTGAAAGGTGAGGCCGGTTCCAATCGGTCTCGGGTGAGATCAGCCATCTTCTGGTCTTGCACGGGCCTTCGTGACTTTCAACAGGTAACACATTTGTTAATGATGGTAGCCACTGCCGAAGAACATCCTATCACCCAATATCCACTGCTTCTGATCTCATTGGTCGTTATTCCGCGTCCTTGATGTTGCATGCGTTCAGGAAAGTGGCGTATGATCAATTCGGTCACATGACTTGACTTCGGAAGGATTACCGGATGCTTGTAGTCGTCGGCAAATATCGAGTTCTTAAGACGCCCACCTACCCGCATGATGCCAGATTCATCCACGAACCGGTCAAGTCGGTATAGTGGACTAGAGGGTTTCACTAATACTGTACTGGAACGGTTGCTCAAGATATCGAGCTCGTCAGGAAATGCTTTTCGTTGGACGAGGCGAACAACAGCAAATTCAGCGTGCTTAAGGTCCTCAGTCGTGAGTGAAGTGTTTTCAGGTGTGTCGTGTTGTGGGTTCTTCCTTGATGCCACTCTGTTTTTTAGTCTACAGATGAACACGAAGCAGTTCGCAACTGCCCTGTTCAGCCGATACCAAGGGGAGAAATATCCAAATCGTTCCAATTTTAATTTAGGGTCGAGTTTGGCGGCGGAAATAGCTAGGACTTTCGCGTCCTTGACTTCGGGATCACCAGGACACAGTGGGTACGATTGTTCTGTGGCTTCTATGGGTGTGTTACTGCACAGAAACGCTGGTCCAGTGGTCCATCTGGGTTTTTTGATGAGACGCGTCGTCTGCAGGATTGTCCTCTGATTTCACATAATGCCATTGAGAAGCCTATTCCATATCCATATAACAGTATTAGCACCAAATTCAAAAAAGACAATCATAGTATACATAAACATAGGCTAGTTTCCTGCAAGAGAGAAGCGGTCAACAATTTTCAATGATGCCGACAAGACATCATGATGTTCCAAAAATATAAAATCCGTATCGCCGATCAGTATTCTTAATTCATAATAATCGTTCTAAAGTCATTATCTAGAGAATGGTGTATCTCAGTCACGCTTTGATTGTGACTGTTCATATGAGCACCATGAGAATCTTGAAGTACATGGGTTCATACGGCCCCTAGCCCCGGGTTAAGCGGAATTAGACGCAAGTTACGAAACGTAACGCCATAGGTCTTGCACGCTACATTCGTATTTTGCTATCAGCATGCGATGTATCGCCAAATTTGAGTGGAGGCGCTTGGAGGAATAGCCCTGTTTTATAAGTTTCTGCTGACCTTCACGGAGACTACGACAGCCGTCAATTCGAGTCGTGAGATGGTTACGGGTTTAATGGCGTTACCCTGGCTTTTCCCATCAAGAGGGTACAGTGTACGCGATTCTGATCATCGACTAGCCTGAGGTACGAACACTGACCATATCCGCGTGTACTAGCGTCGGTCGATACCACTTTCCCGAAGTCTGCTGGTTTGAAACATCGCTTGACCTCCAGAGTTTCTAAGTGCGGCAGACTTTGTCGCCATTGACTCCCATGATGCTCTAAGGTCGTCCGGCAAGGGACTGTCCCAATCGGCATTCTGTCTGCACATTTTCTGCAATATGAGTTTCCCCACCAGGATGACTGGCGCCACTAATCCTAATGGATCATACACCGAGCTTACTGTCGAGAGGATCCCGCGGCGCGTAAGGGGTTGATCCTTGAGTACAATGCGGAGATTTTTTGCATCGGACTCATTGCACCATTGAACACCGAGAGCGCGTTCCAGCGATGGTGAAGTTTCCAAGAGGTCTGTTGACTTAATACCTGAAAGCAGTCCTCGAGTGGTATCGTGGCAGTGACCTCGTCCGAGCTGGACACAAATTTGTGTAGCTTTAAACCACCCTTACCACACATATTTCCGCTGTTTGTATGAGATCGATGGCTTCCTTGACAGTTGCTATTGACTTGAGTCCAATGTCGACATAAAAGTCGCGACGGATGAAAGTCGCTGCATCGGTCCCAAATTCTGCCTGATTGTTGTTGGCTGTTTGCTTTAACCCAAATCTGGCACATCCGTGAGACGACACAGCCCCGAACAGGTGGACGTTCATCCTGTATTCAAGAGGTTCCGATGAATGATCTCCATTTTTCTACCACACGAAACGAAGGAAGTCTTGGTGCTCCTTCTTGACATTGAACTGGTAACACATCTGCCTGATGTCGCACATGAAGGCGATGCTCTCTTGTCGAAATCTGGCAAGGACTCTTACAAGACCGTTTGTGAGTTCGGGTCCTTGTAGAAGATTGTCGTTTAAGTATTCACCTTGAAAGGTCGCGCTGCAGTAAAAAAACCACGGGTATTTTATTGAGCTTCTTGGGATGGGATACCCCATGATGTGGGATATAACAAACCCAACCGTTAGCGTTGCAAATCTCAGTTACGAGAACCCTTTCAGCTAGTCCATTCCTGATGACATCTTTCATGAATGTCACATAATCGTCGTGGTATTTTGCGTTGGCGAGAAAGCGTCTTTTGAGCACCACGTGTCGATGTATCGTCATTGCTTTGTTGTTAGGCAATTTCTGTTCCGAGTGTTTAAACTGGAGTGGCATTTCGTAGTGCCCATCATCTCGTTGTTTGATACTCGTCGACATAATGGAGAGGAGTTTTCTGTCATCCCGGGAGAGAGCCTTTCCGGTTGAATTCGTCTCGCTGAAGTCAAGCTCCATCATTCGTTTAATCTCGCGATGACTAATTACTTCTTTGACTGAAATCCTGAAAGAGATTGCTACCGTTTTAGTTCCCAGACACTTGCCTTCGTTATCGATTGCACAGACTTCTTGGAGAACATCGTATGTCAATATTCGATTACTGACTCCTATCGTCAGTCATCGGGTCCTAATAAAAAAGAAATCATAAATCACTGTGGAACCACATCACAATGTTCTCATTCAAAGTTCAAAGGCTAAATTACCCAGTCACAAGGTTCACGCAATCTACCACTTTTATTATTGATTTATCAACTTCACTGGGAATGCAGTATTATCGATAATAAACGAAACAGTTCATATAAGGCGTTACCATGGCGCACATAAGACGATTGCTCAAGGGAGAGAGAAACAATTAAGGTTTAACGTCGCGTTCAATACATGTTACCAACCTGTCTAAGGATTCAGTCCATAATGTTCCAAGAAAGTAAAGAGAATACAATGTCTCAGAGTTCGTTAGGGCACGACCCACTTCTGTAAACTGCAAACCGTTCATCACTATTGTCAATCAATGGAAAAGTCACAACGTCAGGCAGAAAGTTCGGGGAAGTCCAGGCAGGGCATATATCACAACACAGTTATGTTCAATCACTAGCCATAAGGCTCTATTAAGCGAAACGAATCAAACTGTACCTGAGATACTGTATCCACGGAATGAACTCGTTGCGGAGGTTTCTGGCACACGCTGCCACGTCACCAAGGAAGAGGAGAAACATGTCGCTGTTATAGGAAGGAACGGTGTTTGGGTCGATCACATCATTGAGATGTCCACGACTGCAGAAAACTATCCAGGTATGCCAAATTGTCATCATTTGGAATTCCGTCCAGTCAGAATTACAATGCAGTTCATCAAGGAGAACTCACACGAGGAGGAATTGAAGAGGATTGCCAAAGTCATCAAGGTCAAGGCATGGGAACCAATTGTGTTCACTGGTCACCGCCCGGGTGACCACTTCATCGAATGCAGGAATAGAAAGGGAGTCCTATGCAAGAAGATGAGGAGCCGCTCCACTGTGCGACGCTCAGATGACAAACGTTAAGAAACTTAGCAAGAGTTCAGGCGATCATTGCCATGTTCGTACCTGTCCACACGAGCTGACGTGGAAGAACTGGCGGAGGAAAGCCACAAGAGGGGAGAAATTGCTGTAAACAACCGTCGACGTCACCGTAACACCAGGGGAGATGGAAGGAGAGGATCCAGAGTATTACAAGAAAAATTACAAGAAGATAAAGAAGGATCACGGGCTCACCGCACGGACAGCAAGAGAAGGAAGAAGGAAGAGGGAGGGTCTAGTACCGGAGGGCAACGTGATCAATCGTCGTGACGGTTCGTCAAAGACTGTCATCAGATCGTGGACAGATCTTCGCGAATGGAAGCGAGGCTACCACCACCGGTATAGCGCCAAAGAAGCTGGAAAACGTAGACGAGGAAACTCTCAGATCCTGTTGTTCACTGATGTTCTCGTTGTATCCGCAAATTTTTTCCTATCCTGAAGCATCGCTCGCCAGTGGTCCAGATATATACATTCCAGCCCGGCTCCGAGATTTATCGAAGACTTGAAATGGATGACAACAACAACGGATTTCTGATGATACATAGTTTTTAATATATTTGCATTTCGTTCCAGCTTACAATATTTCACGTTGTTTGTGAACTCTACCGGTGGCCTCTACTGGTGGCAGTAGGATAGTAAGATGGAATAACTCTAATTTGAGAACGCCAAACATTCTCTTTTATACTGTCCTGAATGAATGGGTGCAGTGCCAAACCCATCAAATCCTCAGTTCAATTATGACATGCCGAATCGCTATCTGTCGAAAAACTAAAACATCCTCATCATACGTGGGATTCAGAAAGTACAAATTTAGTGCAGTTATACAACCATCTAATATTGAACCATCCAGTCTGAAGTTATATAACCGTTTCTCTGGAATAGATGTGTACATAGATGTTTACAGTACCTGACATAAAAAGTCGTGAAATGAAATCTCGGAAATAGCTTTGGCAAAAAAGTGACACTGGAAATTAAACACATTTGAAATACGACTTCTAGTTTGCATGCACAAATTGCTGGGACAAGTATGATGGCTAAGAAGTCTACCTTTACGTGAAAGTATGTTGCTAAGAAATCAATATTTCACAATCTGTCCAAAACGTTTCCACACATGTGGATATAATCAATCAAATACTGAAACTGCTTGCCATATCATACCTTTCAATGCTATAGTTCGGCATCGTTGTGTAATATTGGCAAACATCGGTCGATTTTCTCCATCTGTATGCCCAACGACTACAGCCGAATAAAAGTTATGCTTTTGCATTATGCCCCACATGCTGATACCTGTCGGTGATTGGCTCACTGCTATAACCTCTATTCTCATTTGCATATAACAATAGCCATACGAGGAAATCTGATCATTAAATATATTGCTTTTGATGGACTCATATGGAATTGGTTCACAGTCACAACACTTCTCATGCGTATAAAGAACTCTAAGAACGTCAAACGGATACTCGAATAAAAACTGATCTTTGTTTGAAATCAGAACATCTAAAATAGTAGTAATTAGTAAGTCTAGGTAGTAAAGTATATATGCTTGATCAAGGAATGTCCCTGGTTCGTTGTTTAGTTCTTGTCCATAATTGCAACACAATATGACGCCGAGAACCAAATCCAATCTCAGATATATATATATATATATATATATATATATATATATATATATATATATATATATTGTGCGTTGGCGATAGCGGCCCGGATTCTCAAAACATTAGCCCTGCTGTCGTGGTGCAGGACTACAAGGTGGGTCCGCTTAAAAAAGTATCTTTACCTTGTTTACAACTTCACGACATAAGGTCTGTAATAATACACAAACAGTACATAAATAAACTACTGAAAACTTGAACGCATTTCAAAATACAGACGCGTCAATTTCGTACGTGTGACGTCTGCAAACAACATCTAGCAAAAGAAACACATTTGCGACAAACAAACCCTATCTCTGACCAAGTTTATGGCGAAAACTGTCACATTGTTTTCGAATTAGGAAAATCCTACAAACTAATATTTCAAGATTTTGAATTTGTCGGCTCAAATTTAAACTACCGCGTTTATATTCAGGTACATCAGACTAGATACGACTCAGATAATCTGATCCAACGTTTTCACTTTCCTTCAAAACTACTCGTCGGAATCTGTATGAGCTCAGGTCATCAACCTGCTGTTTAAAACTCGTGGTTGATGGTCAGTCTCTAAAATTAACTGTTGGTTATATTACGATATGCCTGAATCTTCTGTACCCAACAAATGCAAACGAGTCTTCTTTATGGTAGGCTCTTTCACGACGTAATAGTTTCTTGCTTGCTTTGTCAGCTGCATCGGTTTGGGAAATTAAAGATCTTTCGAAGGTCAACCAAGGTCACACGAAATCTAAAAATATCTGGTGCATTCGACCAAGCTGATCAACCTTCCAATCAATATTATGCATTCATTGGTTTTGTTAGGAGATAGCTTTACTATGGTGTTCTATTTGTGCCAATTTGATCTCGCGCGTCGACTTGCAAAAGTCGACGCACGACGCGCGACGCGAAAAGTCGACGTCGTGTTTCGAAACGCGACGTCGCCCTTTTCGTCGCGCCTCGCGCGTCGACTTTTACAATGTTAAAGAGATAGGCCAAAACTCGACGTCGTGATTCAAAAGTCGACGTCGCCTTTTGGCCTATCTCTCAGCATTGTAAAAGTCGACGCGCGACGCGTGACGGAGAGGGCGACGTCGCCTTTCAAAACGCGACGTCGACTTTTCGCGTCGCGCGTCGCCTTTTTGAAGAATCAAAACTCGACGCGCGACGCGCCACGGTAAAAGTCGACGTTGCGTTTTAAAAGGCGGCGTCGCCCTCTCCGTCGCGCGTCGTGCGTCGGGTTTTATAATGTTAAAGAGATAGGCCAAAACTCGACGTCGTGATTCAAAAGTTGACGTCGCCTTTTGGCCTATCTCTCAGCATTGTAAAAGTCGACGCGCGACGCGCGACGGAGAGGGCGACGTCGGGTTTCAAAACACGACGTCGACTTTTCGCGTCGCGCGTCGTGCGTCGACTTTTGCAAGTCGACGCGCGAGATCAAATTGGCACAAATAGAACACCATACTTTACGGACCCACTCCATACACACGACTACATCAGTCTAAGTACAAAAACCATGACCCGCCGTCAAAAAACAAACAAAAAACAAACAAAACAAAACACAGTGTCGTATGCTGGCGCTTCCGATCATAATGCTGATGTATCCCACCTGGGGGCCCAAATTTACGTGAAAAACTTTATTTAACATTCTTTAAGTACTACATTGATCCTTTCTCTTATCAGATCATTTTGGTGATTACTGTTTGCTTAGGTGAAATTTTAGCCCTTAAAATCTTATTACGCGTGGCAAAATTTTCGCCTGATTGAGTATCTGCCACATTGAGCTGGCCATTCACACTTGTGGCAGACAATCAGCGAAGGGGGCTTGGTTAGAGTTTATCGCTTTAATTCCATTACCTGATTTTCCTCCAATTTGATAAAGAAACTGGTTTATTTCTCGAGAACTATTGAAAGTTGACAAACTACGGAAGCGTATTAGTGCCAGTGTGAAAAAAAATTCCGTGATTTATCTCTTAATTAGGACTTATTATCTCCTAATTAGGACTTTTTATCTCCTAATTAGGACTTATTATCTCCTAGTTAGGAGAAAATTATCTCCTAATTAGGACTTATTATCTCCTAATTAGGAGAAAATTATCTCCTAATTAGGACTTATCTCCTAATTAGGACTTATTATCTCCTAATTAGGGGGAAATTATCTCTTAATTAGGAGAACATTATCTCCTAATTAGGACTTATTATCTCCTAATTAGGAGAAAATTATCTCCTAATTAGGTCTTATTATCTCCTAATTAGGACTTATTATCTCCTAATTATGAGAAAATTATCAATTATCATTGAGATGTCCACGACTGCAGAAAACTATCCAGGTATGCCAAATTGTCATCAGTTGGAATTCCGTCCAGTCAGAATTACAATGCAGTTCATCAAGGAGAACTCACACGAGGAAGAATTGAAGAGGATTGCCAAAGTCATCAAGGTCAAGGCATGGGAACCAATGTGTTCACTGGTCACCGCCCGGGTGACCACTTCATCGAATGCAGGAATAGAAAGGGAGTCCTATGCAAGAAGATGAGGAGCCGCTCCACTGTGCGACACTCAGATGACAAACGTTAAGAAACTTAGCAAGAGTTCAGGCGATCATTGCCATGTTCGTACCTGTCCACACGAGCTGACGTGGAAGAACTGGCGGAGGAAAGCCACAAGAGGGGAGAAATTGCTGTAAACAACCGTCGACGTCACCGTAACACCAGGGGAGATGGAAGGAGAGGATCCAGAGTATTACAAGAAAAATTACAAGAAGATAAAGAAGGATCACGGGCTCACCGCACCGACAGCAAGAGACGGAAGAAGGAAGAGGGAGGGTCTACTACCGGAGGGCAACGTGATCAATCGTCGTGACGGTTCGTCAAAGACTGTCATCAGATCGTGGACAGATCCTCGCGAATGGAAGCGAGGCTACCACCACCGGTATAGCGCCAAAGAAGTTGGAAAACCTAGACGAGGAAACTCTCAGATCCTGTTGTTCACTGATGTTCTCGTTGTATCCGCAAATTTTTTCCTATCCTGAAGCATCGCTCGCCAGTGGTCCAGATATATACATTCCAGCCCGGCTCCGAGATTTATCGAAGACTTGAAATGGATGACAACAACAACGGATTTCTGATGATACACAGTTTTTAATATATTTGCATTTCGTTCCAGCTTACAATATTTCACGTTGTTTGTTAACTCTACCGGTGGCCTCTACTGGTGGCAGTAGGATAGTAAGATGGAATAACTCTAATTTGAGAACGCCAAACATTCTCTTTTATACTGTCCTGAATGAATGGGTGCAGTGCCAAACCCATCAAATCCTCAGTTCAATTATGACATGCCGAATCGCTATCTGTCGAAAAACTAAAACATCCTCATCATACGTGGGATTCAGAAAGTACAAGTTTAGTGCAGTTATACAACCATCTAAGTAGTATACAAAGCGTCTTTAAAGTTAACTTGACCTCAGAAATTTGCATATGACCTTTGTGACGTCATGTTTCATCCAATCAGAAGCGAGTATTGATGTCACGTGGTGTGTTTGGTGGATGGGTGGATGGTGGTGGTGGGTTTAAGATGGCGGCTGGTGGGTGGATGGTGGTGGTGGGTTTAAGATGGCGGCTGGTGGGTGGATGGTGGTGGTGGGTTTAAGATGGCGGCTGGTGGGTGGATAGTGGTGGTGGGTTTAAGATGGCGGCTGATGGGTGGATGGTGGTGGTGGGTTTAAGATGGCGGCTGGTGGGTGGGTGGTGGGTGGTGGGTTTAAGATGGCGGTTGTGGGTGGGTGGTGGGTGGTGGGTTTAAGATGGCGGCTGTGGGTGGGTGGTGGGTGGTGGGTTTAAGATGGCGGCTGTGGGTGGGTGGTGGGTGGTGGGTTTAAGATGGCGGCTGTGGGTGGGTGGTGGGTGGTGGGTTTAAGATGGCGGCTGTGGGTGGGTGGTGGGTGGTGGGTTTAAGATGGCGGCTGTGGGTGGGTGGTGGGTGGTGGGTTTAAGATGGCGGCATGTGGGTGGGTGGTGGGTGGTGGGTTTAAGATGGCGGCATGTGGATGGTGGTGGTGGGTGGTGGGTTTAAGATGGCGGCTGGGGGGAAGGGGGGAGGGACGGGTGAAAAGGGGCGGGGCTGAATTTTTTTTTAAAATTTAAAAAAAAAGAAAAAAAAGAATGAACACTAACAACCATTTTTTTAATTTTCTACTATTTTTTTACAATTTTTTTGAAATTATTGAAAAAAAAAGGGAAAGGGGGAAAGGGGGGGAGGGACGGGTGAAAAGGGGGCGGGGCTGAATTTTTTTTTTTAAATTTAAAAAAAAAGAAAAAAAAGAATGAACACTAACAACCATTTTTTTAATTTTCTACTATTTTTTTTACAATTTTTTTGAAATTATTGAAAAAAAAGGGGAAAGGGGGAAAGGGGGGGAGGGCAGGCAGCTTCCACTGCCAGGGCAATTTGCGCCTCGGTCACGGTCTGTAGTGCCTCAGTGATGCACGCGTATGAGGGTACACTAGTGTCCACACACGTATGCATGTCTATCGGACACACTGCTACACACTTTTCGAGATGTGTTTTCACTTTCGATGAAAGCACAAAACAGTCTAAAATGAGTCTAAAAAAATTCACCTACGCTAATATTTTCTAGTGTTTTGTAGAATATAGATTCGCGTTCATTTCTATTTCGTCAAGAAAAAATGTTTTGTAGAATATAGATTCGCGTTCATTTCTATTTCGTCAAGAAAAAATTTTCATCTCGAAAATTGGCAGATTGAAATGTTCTCTCTCTCTCTCATTTTATGCCACGGTATCTATTTTTACAGCTGTCAACTGTTATGGTTTGGTCACAATGTTGCCATTTTCTCCCCTATATTTAGCGTCCACAAAAAGAACAGTATATTACAGCAATTATGTTCAAGAAAACACCCCGCTAGAAAATTGTCTTCAAATTGTCTGTTGTTGTGGGAGTATAAAAAAATCCTGGTCAACAGGGGCGCGTATATTTCGTGCGACGCTATGTTGCCAATGCATTGAAATTTGAATAGGTTGTCTGCATGGGTTTCAACGCAAGTATAGTACTAAAGCTTACCTGATAAAAGAGTTTAGTCCAGATGTATACCTATATTCCATACTCCCGGGCGTTTGATGCATATCTGGCGGCTGTTTTTTTCCTAGGTGGGTATAACACACCATGAAGCCTTCATCACGATGCATTCGTATCACCACGAATCTCATTCCATATATATCTTTTCGAAATTCACAGATATTTCCATCGGTAAATCCGGTGTTCAGTATACCACATGCATGAAATGAACGCACTAAACTATGAAGCTAATGATTTTGGTCAGCGGCACACACACATGCTCCCTGGTTTGGTGTCGACATCCCAGCGGTTTTCTGTTTCTTGGCTTGTCACGCATTTTTTCGAAATTCACAGATATTTCCATCGGTATAAATCCCGTCTTCAGTATACTACATGAATGAAATGAAAACACTAAACTATCAAGCTAATGATTTCGGCCAACGGCACACACACATGAATGGTTTAAAAGAGTGGAAATATTCCGTACAGGTCTGTTTTATGTAACAAACGCTAAGAAAAATGGCTTCCCAAGGTCAATTGGTACAATTCCCCGGATAATCGCGCCAGCCAAACCACAGCCCCATCTAGACGCTTTGATGCAAGGGAGACAACTCGGTCTATCCCAATTCCTCTCATTCGCGCATTTCTATCTTTTTTGCGTGTATAGGGTGGTGGTCATTTGTTTATGCATTTTACTATGGGCTGTGAGATTGTAGAATACGCTGGGGAAAAGCTATGAAATTTGTTTTTACGTATCGGGTAGGTCTGTATATAACCCCATAGGTCTACTGGCTCAGTGCATAGGTGCATATTGGGTGGACATGTTGGAGTCTAGGTGGAGCACTAGTGGACCGATTGGGTAGAGTGAGGTCTTATTTTGAAGCTCTGGAGGAAATAAAAAAAAAAATCAATAATAATAAAAAATCAAAAAATCGGCGAGTAGTGGACAAAGGGGAAATTGGGAAGTACTGACCATGCCCCAGAATACTTCATATGCATATCACGGCCTTAAGGCCTATGTAAGATGTAATCTACTTCACATTTTAGTAGTATAAAAAGCGCAAGTCCTATTGACCTTGCCCCTCCAAAGAAATAAAATCGGCTCTATTTTACAGGAGTATATACGCAGGTCACGTGGGTTGTTACGTCACTTCCGGGTTTTCACTAAAAACTACCTCCAAACATAGAAGAGTTCCAATTTTTCCCCTTAGACGTCCGTATGTTCATCCTCCAAACCCAGGAGAGTTCCAATGTTCAACCTCCGGCACTTTTTCACCGGCGCGGCCCCCCAGCGCGAGCGCGCGCGCGCGAACGCGGGTTCTCCGGCCGCAGCGCGCGCGCGCGCGCGTCAATGTAGGGAGAGGTTAAATCGACAACATAGAACTTATAGTCATCAACTTAATCTATACGTGTTGGACGAGTCTCTTCACTCACCGTATACACGCACCTCAATGAAATGCCCGCTCCAAACCTAGACCAAAAACACGTACTTGGTCTGTGGGCTGATTTCATTGGCTCTCTATTTTTACTATAGTGCTCTTGCATTCTAACCTTGATGGGTTACATTTTGGCCCCATCCTACACCACTGATTTCAGTTTCACTGAATCTCCACATTGGGCATTGATGCATTATGAATAAAACACACAAGACAGGGGTTTTTTTTTGGTGAGATCTCATTTTGTTTTTTATTCAGTAACAACAACAACAACGTGAGAACAACCACGTGAAAACTCAAGCCCAGAACAAGGGGCTTGTACATTGAAAGAACTGAAGCCCAGAACAGAGGGCTTTTAAACTTAAACCCAGAACAGCGGGCGTATGTACATTGAAAGAATTCAAGCCCAGAACGGGACTTGTACATTGAAATGATGGGCGGCCCAGTCATAGACGAGTACATCTCGGTCCTCGGCCTTGGGGTACTCGTCAAACATCTGTACGATGGTAGATAAGGGTCTTCCCCGGCATCGATGGTACAGGTAAAACAAGCAATATTGTCCGCACACGCTACTGGTCAGGCTTTGCAACGTTTGACTGTTCCAACACCACGTCTCTGTGCCTTGATCCATGAAGTCTGTTAAATCGGGATGGAAGGGTGGCAGGCCGTACGGGTCAAAGTATTCGCCCTGCTGTTCTGTCAAGTACACGGCCACCCAATGTTCACCGGGCCGATCCATCGGGTCCGTGTTGAGAACGTAAGCAGCAGGATACATACGGTCTAATGGGAACACATCTCGGGCGAACACCCCTTGAAACATCATACGTGTCTCTGGGTCATTCTCCAGCACGGTGGTTATCTGCTCTGTATCCATGTTAGGTGGAGAAGTCACACAGCACGTTGCGCGCCTTGTCCACTTGAATGATGTTGTCAAACTCGGCGTAGCAGATCACATTGACGGTGCTCCGGAGGGCTCGTTGAAAGTGGATTTCCAACCGTAAATTGCCTTGCTTGGCCAGGGCCAGCTGATGGTCGTTCTCTAAGGTGGGGGTCAGATCGAAACAGAACAACGTGTATCCGTTCCCGTAGGCCTCCCGACTGATGAAATTCCCTTCGTCCTGGTTGATTTGACCGGTGGCTGTAAACAGGCTCTGATAGGCTCGAATGAAATTCGCGCGCCCAAAGTTCGGGGTTAAGGCCGTGGCTGGCACCTGTTGTCCATCCACATGCAGGGCCACAAAATTGATGCCGAAATGTTTAAAGTCAAACGGATTCTCTGGGTAGGCTCCACTGAAACTGGTATTTTCCACACAGGCCAGGATCAATCGCTTGGGTAGTTCCCCCAGGAACAGGTTGTCTTTGTTGGCGCTCATATTTCCAGCAGACACACGTCGGATAGGGTACTGGGCTGGTTTTGTTTCCAAGGCTTTCATGTGTCCCAATTGAACGGCTGGATTCGGTTTCACTTTTCGGACATACAGGACCGCGTCTTCGATGACAATCTTATAGTCAGCTACATGCGCCTCTACGTTAGTGGCCATCAAGGCGAAGGTCGGAGGCGCCCGTATCAGTCGGATTTTGATGGGAACCTTGTTCAAGAGGTATCGGTCTTGCATGAACATGTCTGCGTGCAGTCGACCGATCATATCCACCGAGACGCCGTTCGCGGTCAAAGCCTTCCGTTGGCTATATCCCGTATTGTCGTTCTCTGCGCCCATGTGCTCGGCTTTGTCCTGGTAGAATAAAGCGGCTGTCAGTTGAGATTTTTTAGCCTCTCGCCCATGCGACAACAGCGTCTCGATGTAGGCTCGATAGGGGTACGTGTTGGTCGAGTCACTGATGAGTTTGTCGCTGAGAAATATATCCACCTGTTGAAACATCGAGTGCAGCCAGAGATTCGTCGGGCCCACCGTTGCTTGGTCGACGATTCTGGTGCCATCTCCACTGACGATCTTGGCTTTCACATACAAGTAGGTATGGGCTAAATCCACATAGGTCGTATCCGCATTACTGATGGTGAACTCGATGGGTCCTGTTGCGTTGATGCTGGACAGCGGGAGATGCTCCACCCATAATCCTTGTTCGGCACTGGTCTGTGTGGGCGGCACGGTCCACAAATCAAATTCACTGTTGGTGGAGGGGCAGGACTCGGCGTGGATCAAGGACATGTTTTAAGAAAAGATATCCCGGGTCTTCTTCGATGTGCGTCGTCGCTGGGTCGGTCGTCGACTGGTGCGTGGTCTCGATGGGGCAGCTCTTTTATTCCCTACGGTGCGTCGTGCTTTGGCCACCAAGACGCCTCCCGCTTCTTTGGCCCGCCGTTTCAAGGCTTCTTTGGGTGCCGTACCCCCCAATACATCACCGGCCACTTGCAGTCCACTGCGTACCGCTTGTTTGCCGATTGCTTTCACCCCACGCGTCACCAAGGGCAGGAACGTTTTGACGATGCTCCCGAGTATGTTCCCCAGTCCATGTCCACGTTGCATGCGTGCACCACTAAACACCGGAAAGCCACCCCCGGCCTGTTGGGCATAATAGTCCATATAGCTGCGTGCATCGCACTCGTAAGGCACCTTCATTATACAAAGTGGGGAGCACGTGCTTGTCGAAAATGAAGTGTCACCACCACTTTCCCGCGTTCGAATGCCACCGGTCGTCCCGTGTCATCTCTTATATCCACCGTGATCGTGTTGATGTGGGTTTGTCGTACAGGCAGGAAGAGCATGTGGGTGAAACTGTGGGTGACTTGATCGCCATACTTATTTTTAATGGGCACCACCCGTAACAGAGGTGTGTTGATATCGCCCACGATGTGGTTGTCCACCACGTCCGAGTAGACGTAGAGTCCGTACATACCCGACTTCATATCCATCGGGATCTCGCCTTGGTGTTCGGTGGGACCAGCGAACGTCTGTAGATCGAAACCCAGCATTTGCTGTAGGATAGGACTCAGTACGACACTCGCGTTGGCGGTGACGATAAGCTCTGCCTTGTCGTTGTGTGCGTTGTAATCGAAGTTCACGTGATTCTTGAAGGGATAGGCTTTGATGGGTCTTGAAGTATTTGTGACCTCCCGTAGAGCCTTATAATGCAACAGTCTTGACAGCCCACTCATGAACTCCTTGGGAGTATCGTATTGGCCTTCAGGGAGAGTGAGTCGGGTGTCTTTTCCTTCGTAGGTCACCTCGTACCACACTTCATTGGCTCGCACGTTGTACCACGAGTAAGGGTACTGAATATCCACCAGTCCACATTCCCACCGGCCAGGTAAATGCAACGGTTGTGGTAATTGAGTCACATACTTGGCCACGGTATTGTCAGGAAACACATCCAGCGAACTGTTACTGGGTAGGGTGAGGTAAAACATGGCGACTGAGCTGTCCTGCTGCTGCTGTTGGTTTTAATAGGTGTTCCAGACCTTGGGTGGTTGTGTCCGGCGTCGTGTTCGTCGCGTTGACTTGCTACGTGTCACGGCTCTGGAGATGTGGGGTGTCTTGATCAAGGGTGGTTTTTTAAAGGCACGAAAATAAGGTGCCCGTTGTGGTGGTGTTTTGGGGGGTGACTCCGGTTGCCATTCGGATTCCCAAGGTTGTGGAATCTGTCGTGGTGCACGACTCGGCGATTGCTGGGTTTGCTGCATAAAGGCCCAGCGGTGGGGGTTCCCCACCAATTCCTGTGGTACATGCATGTCTTTCAAGCCTTGAGCAAAGACCTCCCATCCTCGAGGATCCGTGTGCGATCTGCGTTTACGCATCAGGTCATTCACTAAATCCGTCATGTGGGTCCCGGGGACCACCTGATTCTGTACCAGGAGTTCGCCTTTATCATTCCAAGTCATGTTAGGATTCTGTTTCATCCGTTGTAATACCAGACCAGCTTGTTTCTTGAACGATGCAGGTACACTCTTCAGCACTTCGTCTTCCACCCACTGTGGGGCTGTGGGTGGTACCCCTGGTAATGGCGGCTGTTGGAGCGGTGCTGAGGTCGGCGGTGTGTCACGTGGTGGTGGTGGTGGTGGTGGTGGGGTAGAGAGGGTTTTGTATTGGTCCATGAACGTCATGTACCGTTGAAGCGTCTCATTGTACCGTTGTACTTTCTCACTGTCGCTTAACCCCGGTCTCTGTAAGATCTGTTGCATCTCTCCATCGAGGGTGTTTATGGTCTTCACCGTAGGTGGCACAGGGTAGGGTGATTGGAGGTTTTGAAGCAACCGAGGTTCGACGAGGACCATTTTTTTCGTGTGGTTCATTGTCGGCCGAAGAGTCCACCCAATACTGGACCCAACACGGAAGCGGCCAACGGTGCTAAGATGGCCCCGAGAAAGCCGCCTTTCTGTAACACCTTTTTCTTTTGTGTTTGTGGGACCCGCTTATGGACTAGGGTTCGTAGACCTGTCTTATGCTTGGCCAACTTGGTCTTCTGAGCCGGAGTCAGTGGTACGTTGCCTTTTAACAGATTGTACCCGATCTCGCACAGACAGCGTACAAGGTCAGGGTCCGCACCGCGTACAATGGTTCGGACCAACTCGGGTGGGGCCGTCTTCAATACACGGAGCGTGGGAGCGTGCTTCCGTACTCGCGCAGACATCATGTACAACTAATGCTAGAACCCACAACTCTGCTCTTTTTATCTACTTCAGAGACAAAAAATCAACCCTGCTGTGGTATTCATTCTTTTTATTATCCCCATCATCAAAACACACACACACCCCAGCTGGGGGAGCCACTGTGGGTGTGTTTACATTATTTTTGCAAGTACACGTGGTGGGTGTCTCCGGGAAAGATGCCGGTCCGTAGTCGAAGGTGGTCGGGGGTGGCTTGCTTGAGGTCGAAGAGCATATACCCGTGCTGAGGGGTTGTGGCATCTTTAAAGGCTTCCAACGCAAACGGTGTGCGGCCGGGATATATCTGTCTCGCCAGGTGCAGCAGTTGAGTGGTATCTCTCGGGTTTTTGAAGACCACCAGGTAGTGGGCATTTAAGCTGATGTTCCGATGTTCTTTGTTTTTACTGAACAGATTCTGCACAATGTAGATGATGCTGAGCCGTCGATGGTGGCTGCCTTTGGTAAAGAGTTGGGTGACCCGCGCATCCGTCTCCGCCATGAGATCATCCAGAACCACCAAGGTGTCGGGTTCCAAATCGGCCAGGTTAGGTAGGCCTTCCACGAACGTGATGTGGGGCATTGCTGCATACGCTTCCTGCCATTCTCCGTAACACCACACGACTCTGGCAATGGGTGGAGTGATCATGCTGTCGGCGTGTTCGAGGAGCTTCCGGACGAAGTGCGTTTTGCCGGAACCCGTCGGTCCTGCGATGAGACACGTGAAGGGATGCTGCCAACGGGGATCCATGGTTCGAGGTGTATCCGCTGTCGTGGTAACCTGCTCTTGTAAATTTGGTACGAGTGAACTGGAGTGGTGGTGGGTACAACGTCGGTCGTCGTTGTCTGTTCACGTTCAGGGATGATGATGGTGGTGATGGGTACAACGTGGGTCGTCGTTGTCGGTTCACTGTGAGGGATGAAATCCGGTGGGTCTTGAGACGTAGTAGGTGTACTTGGTGTAAGTGTAGAGCTTACACTCGACGTGGCTTGTACACGGGGTGTGGTGGTGACTGGGCTCGATACGACTGGTGCTCTCTGTAGACCCGTTTCACTGATGGCTGGTGTTCTCAGTTGGTTAAGTAACGTACTGACATAGGCTACGTCGTAAAACACACCTCCGTACAACACACTCAGCAGGGTTAGCACTATCACCCCAAAGCCTACTTGCGCTTTGCGCGTTTTGGAAGACGCTGTGTTCAGAGACGGTTGCACCGTGTTCATGGTCGGACGTGGAATGTAGGAGGACGGCAGTGGTGTCTGGCTTTATAGTCGTTTCACCTGGTTGGCAGCGACCCAGGAATTGAAGGAACTGGGCCAGCCTTGCCATTTGACGAAATGAAACAGTTTGCCACGTCGACGTTCCGTTTTCAAAATCTGCTCCACCGTGTAGTAGTCTTGCTGTGTTTTTACGACAGGCTGTAATTCCGTCTCGTAAAACGTGCCTAGCAACGGTTCCCCTTGAAGATCTTCCAGTTCGTAGACTCGCCGCTGTCGGGGTAGGCGCCGTTTAATCAGGAAGTGCTCATCGCTCCAGTTGGGCAAGTAACTTTTCTCGAACTTGCCCTTGACTTTACTGATCCGTACAGGGTCCCCGACCTTGAACATCGCCTTCGGTGCTCGTTGCGATGGCATGGGGTACAAGACACGCCGGACTTGGGCTTCATTGCGTTGGGTCACGGTAATGGGGGCTCTCTGTATACTTCGATGATAGGCTCGATTGTAACCCCTCACCAGTTTCGGTAGAACATCGATGTACCGCCTTGTATTCTTATAGGTGAAATATTTATACATGCGGCCTTTGAATGTCCTGTTGAACCTTTCCACCACGGAAGCCTTGGTCTCGTTGTACGTATGGAAGAAAAACACCTTCTGTTTCTTGAGAAAGGCTTGGAACGGTCTGTTGAGGAATTCCGTGCCTTCGTCGGTTTGCAAATACAAAGGTTTGCGCCCGGTCTTGAAGATGTCTTTGAACGCCGCTATGAGATTTGCCCCCGTTTTCGTCCGGATGGGTACCACCCACGCATACTTGGATAGAATATCGATGCACGTCAAGATATACCGATTCCCATCGTTGTGTTTGGCAAAGGCGCTCATATCGACCAAATCCGCTTGCCACTGGGCATCTATTCCTCCCACGATGACCCGGTTCCGTAGAAAATGGCGACGGACAGCTCGATGTAAGGTATAGGTGTCTTGTTTTCTTAACCAATCTCGGACTTGGGCACGTTGTATCCCCTGGGGTTTGGCCGCTCGATAGAGAGCCGACAAGGCACTATAGGCCGCCGGACTGTCGGGACTGTAGTATAAGTTATCCAACACCTTCTCCCAGCGCTTCATGGTGACAAAATGATGATGGACCCTGGCTCTATCGTTTATTTATAACGGGTGTATCTTGGGCCGGAGTTTCTTTCTGATTTTCTTCGTGGGCTTCCACAGTGGCCATGGTAAATGACCAGTCCAACTCGTCTGATGACCGCTTGATAAGCACTTCATCCACATCTACCACGGCATCTTCCAATGCAGACCATAGATCAGGGTGAAGGGTAAAATGCACTGTACCTCCATCTAGCCGAGCCAATTGAGCAAAGAAAGGGCCGCGTCGGATGTACACATCGTGACACAAGTGGATGAGGTCGCCGTCCAGTTCACCAGACAACACCCGTTTGAATTTGGTCCAGCCCTCCCGGGACAGACGAATGTGAGCCGGGCACGGTTGTGTAGGGTCCGCATCACAGACGTCTCCCACCTCCTCCATGATATCGACCTTATCCGCATACACGTGCAGGAAAACCTCGGGGGTCAAGCTGAAATACGCCAGTACTATATGCTCCGTCATGGTCAGTACGTGAATGGTACCAGATTTCACTGTCTCTCGTATTTATAGGGAGAACCCCGTGAGATCAAAGGATCAGGTGGTCATGTCATTGGGCTGACTGAGTCTAGCCGGGTAATCAATGGCATCGTCGTCGGGTTCATGTAGTTGTTCATGGGGTTCAGCCAGCGCGTCCTCAATAGCACGAGCCCACGCCAACTGGTCTGATGATCGCTCGTCCGGTGTAAACAGCTGGTCCACAATAGGCACCACTTTCTCCAAGGCTGACCACAGATCGAGGTCTAGGGTGAAGCCTCGCGTAGGGTCTTGGTAGCGGCCCAGGCGTAGGAAGAGGGAGGTACGGTATACGTAGATGGCATTGTCTATGTGGATGAGGTTTCCGTCGAGCTCGCCGCTCAACACCCGTTTAAATTTGGTCCAGCCGTCACGAGGTAGTGTCACCGTATTCGATACGGTCTCAGCGGGCGCCCAGCAAATAGCTCCACGGTCTTCCACCAGGGTGACTTTATCTTCATAGACGTGTAACCCCACCTGGGGTGTAAGGGGCAGGATGGCTCGTAGGACGGATGACATGCTTGCTGTAAATGTCGAACGGTGAATGACACACACTCTGTCTGACCCTGGTATTTATAGTGTCAATACCACAGCGCCAGGGTCAATAGGGCACAGACTAGTATGAGGCCAACCAGCCGGTGCTGGTTCCGGCGTGAGCGCTCGTGGTCCATAGCCCGAGCATCAAGGATGGCTGTCATAGTCCAGTAGTGGTGAGTGATGGCACGCCTCTCCATCGAGTGCACTCTGTGGAGGACCGCTTCTGTGAACTCGTTCAGGATCTGGCGTCGTCCCTCGTTGTCGTCGCCATCTGCAAACATGGACCGGACCACTGCTCGGTAACCCGTGAATGAATTCACCACGGTGGCATACTGTAAAATGCGAGTCGCATGGGGCTGGGTCTCCGCCATGGCTCTGCAACCGTAGAAATGAAGGTGTGGGATCCAGAGGGACGTGTTTTATAGACCAGATGTAGCTCTACGGGTGTAGTCCGTGATACGCAGTATTCTGATGGGTTATGTGGCTCCTATAGAGATAGTACTTCATCGACCATGGGGATTACTTTTTCCAAGGCTGTCCATAGATCAGGGTGCAGAGTAAAACCACCTTGCTTGAGACAGAGGAGTCGAGCAAAATAGGGACCGCGGAAAATGTAGACGTCGTCACACAGGTGAATGCTATCACCGTCGAGGTCACCCAATAACACCCGTTTCAAGGTAGTCCAGCCTTCCGGGGATAAAGAGACACGCGCTGGTTCAGACGTACACCAACACCTACTGTCGTCATCGATGAGCTCCACACGTTTGGGATACAACAATAGGGTGCAGTCCGGTGTAAGAGTGCGGGTCTCCCTCACACGCTCGTCTTCAGGCAAGACTTCAACCGGAGGTACTGCTGGGTGCCAGGGAAAATGTTCTCCACGTCTCATGCTTTCGTGTCATACAAGCGGGTAGGCAAGCAGGCTGGCTGGTCAGGTCAGGTCAGGTGAATCAGGCAGGCAGGCAGGCAGGCAGGTCAGGTCAGTCAGAGTGCTCCGCAGGGTAGTGCAATGAATACACCCTACCCCTAAAAATCGCCTCCTTTTATACGTTTTTCTACAATCCGCCATCTTAAACCATTTTGATACCTCACTCGACCCCACCGATAGGATGATCTCTCATTTTCGTAACGAAAAATGTGACGTTGGTTACCATTTCCACAAGCCATTGGGTATTAGGGCGTTGCAACCGGGCCCATTCCAATGGATCCAACGTAGTCAGTTGGTCGAGGAGTGGCTCAAGAGAAATCGCATCCGTCACCGTGAACGGCTGATCAAACACATAGGTATTATTGCTGGGATAATAATACCGCACCTGGTCCGTCTCCTTGTGCCGTAAAATGTACCCGAATGTCATATTCAACTTGAACGCTGTCACCTGATCTGTGAAAATGTTCTCGGCATAGGTAGACAGATACGTGAGGTCCTGCAGCCGAAAGTTATACAAGTCCAATAGACGACGGTCACGGTGAAAACAATGGCGTATGGTAGCCCAGTGACGTTGATAAATGTCCCTGACACGCTCGTCTTCAGGCAAGACTTCAACCGGAGGTGCTGCTGGGTCCCAGGGAAAATCTTCTCCACGTCTCATGCTTTTCGTCTCATACAAGCGGATAGGCAAGCAGACAGACAGGCAAGGCTGGCAGGCTGGTCAGGTCAGGTAAGTCAGATTGCAATCAATACACCCCTACCCTAAAAATAGACTCCTTTTATACGTTTTTCTACAATCCGCCATCTTAAACCTACCTCCACCACACACCAAGCCGCCGCCATCTTAAACCCACCACCAGCCCAACCGATGCCCCCTCCCCTAAGCTTCACTTTGATACCTCACTCGACCCCATCGGACCATTTTATCTAGGGACTACTTTTTCTCCGCGGAGGCGACCGCATCACCGCCAGACATGACCTCATCCCCGCGGAGGAATACACAGGTCAAAGGTTAACCGAACTATAGTCGTACATACTTGGCACACAGCCAAGGATGATGTCAAGCCGCCATCTTAAACCCACCACCCACCACCCACCCACAGCCGCCATCTTAAACCCACCACCCACCACCCACCCACAGCCGCCATCTTAAACCCACCACCCACCACCCACCCACAGCCGCCATCTTACCCACCACCCACCACCCACCCACAGCCGCCATCTTAAACCCACCACCCACCACCCACCCACAGCCGCCATCTTAAACCCACCACCCACCACCCACCCACAGCCGCCATCTTAAACCCACCACCCACCACCCACCCACAGCCGCCATCTTAAACCCACCACCCACCACCCACCCACAGCCGCCATCTTAAACCCACCACCCACCACCCACCCACAGCCGCCATCTTAAACCCACCACCCACCACCCACCCACAGCCGCCATCTTAAACCCACCACCCACCACCCACCCACCAAACACACCACGTGACATCAATACTCGCTTCTGATTGGATGAAACATGACGTCACAAAGGTCATATGCAAATTTCTGAGGTCAAGTTAACTTTAAAGACGCTTTGTATACTACTCATCTAATATTAAACCATCCAGTCTGAAGTTATATAACCGTTTCTCTGGAATAGATGTGTACATAGATGTTTACAGTACCTGACATAAAAAGTCGTGAAATGAAATCTCGGAAATAGCTTTGGCAAAAAAGTGACACTGGAAATTAAACACATTTGAAATACGACTTCTAGTTTGCATGCACAAATTGCTGGGACAAGTATGATGGCTAAGAAGTCTACCTTTACGTGAAAGTATGTTGCTAAGAAATCAATATTTCACAATCTGTCCAAAACGTTTCCACACATGTGGATATAATCAATCAAATACTGAAACTGCTTGCCATATCATACCTTTCAATGCTATAGTTCGGCATCGTTGTGTAATATTGGCAAACATCGGTCGATTTTCTCCATCTGTATGCCCAACGACTACAGTCGAATGAAGTTATGCTTTTGCATTATGCCCCACATGCTGATACCTGTCAGTAGTAGGGTCTACCACTTTCGAGGAACATTTTTTGAGCACCGGGAAAATTCGCCATCTGTTGGTCCATGTTAAATCGCAATCGGGAACCCTCAAATTACGGTCGATAGGGGGCGCCACCAGCTCAAGGATCCAATCAGAAGCGAGTATTTTTTTCAAATCCGTAAATCGAGTCCCATTGACCTTTGACCTCAGAAATTTGCATATCACGTGACCCAGGTCAAAGATGTATTCCTCCGCGGTGATGCGGTCATGTCTGGCGGTGATGCGGTCGCGGGAAAAAGCTTCCGCGGAGAAAAAGTAGTCCCCAGACTGGAAATACGCTGCATGGTCCGATGGGGTCGAGTGAGGTATCAAAGTGAAGCATTCGTGAAGGGGCATCTGATGGGCTGGGTGTGGGGTTGAAATATCGGCATTCTGCGCATGCGCGGTTGCCAAAGGGTATGAAAATAGACGTTTTGGAGCTAGGGGAGCCACTAATGATCCAATGGGGTCGAATGAGGTATCAAAGTGAAGCATTCGTGAAGGGGCATCTGATGGGCTGGGTGTGGGGTTGAAATATCGGCATTCTGCGCTTGCGCGGTGGCCAAAGGGTATGAAAATAGACGTTTTGGAGCTAGGGGAGCCCCTAATGATCCAATGGGGTCATATGAGGTATCAATGTGAAGCATTCGTGAAGGGGCATCTGACTGGACTAGCGGCTCGGGCGTTGTCACCATTCTGCGCATGCGCGCTGGACCAAGGGTATGGAAATAGACGTTTTGGGATCTAGGGGAGCCCCTAATGGCCCGATGGAGTTGTATGAGGTATCAAAGTGAAGTATATTTCAAGCATGGGTGGGTGTATGTAAAATTTTTCCTGAAAAAATACGGAACACGGACTTTATCCTAAATTACGGAAAATGCCTATATGGGGTATGGGGGGTATAGGACCATCCTGGGAAACATACTTCTCGACATTTGCGGTATAGGTTGTGGGGTCGCGTTTTCTTAGTCTCGTCAAGACAAACATGATAGGAAGTGTCGCGGAGCGAATCGGTGAAATTTTTGAAAAAGTACCATACAGCCCATATAGACCCATTTTGTCCCATACTGGGGGTATAGGACCAATGTTTGTCCCACTGGGAAACCTACTTCTATACATTTGCGGTATGGTTGTTTGGATTTGTTTTCTTAGTCTCGTCATTTAGAACACGATAGGAAGTGTCCCGTCACGAAACGGTGAAATTTTTGAAAAAGTACCATACAGCCCATATAGACCCATATAGTCCCATACTGGGGTATAGGACCGATGTTTGTCCCACTGGGAAACATACTTGTAGACATTTGCGGTGTGGTTGTTTGGATTTGTTTTCTTAGTCTCTTCAAGACAAACATGATAGGAAGTGTCGCGGAGCGAAACGGTGAAATTTTTGAAAAAGGACCATACAGCCCATATAGACCCATATAGTCCCATACTGGGGGTATAGGACCAATGTTTGTCCCACTGGGAAACCTACTTCTAGACATTTGCGGTATGGTTGTTTGGATTTGTTTTCTTAGTCTCGTCAAGACAAACATGATAGGAAGTGTCCCGGAGCGAAACGGTGAAATTTTTGAAAAAAGTCACCGAGGCCTGGGTAGGCCCATAGGCCTATACTGCATGGCTATGGGTGTATAGGTCCATACGGGGTGGACGTTTTGGGGTCTAGGTGAGTCCCTAATGATCCGATGGGGTCGTATGAGGTCTTATTTTGAAGCTGTCGTGGAGGAGCATCCGACTGGACTAATAGTTCGTCCGTGTTCAATAGTCTGCGCATGCACAGTCTGGCCCGTAGTATAGAAAGCAGGCATTTTTGGGGGTATGTGGGTGTGTGTTTGGGGTAGAGATGCACCGCTATGGGTGCGAATGGGTCGTGTGAGGTATCCATGTGAAGTCTATGTAATGGAGCCTCTGATGGCGTGGATGTGGGGTTGAAATAGGGTCATTCTGCGAATGCGCGGTAGCCAAAGGGTATGGACATAGACGTTTTTGTGGTCTAGGCGAGCCCCTCATGGGCCTATTGGGTCGAGTGAGGTATCCATGTGAATCCTAGGTGGGGGAGCATCCACCTGGACTAACATTCACGTGGTTTGGTGGGTCTGCGCAAGTGTGTGTGACGTCACTTCCGATTTTTTTCAGAATGCTCAAACACTACCTCCAACTTTCCCGACCCGGCCCCGACCCGGCCCCGACCCGGCCGC
Source organism: Hanleya hanleyi (assembly GCA_036873755.1). NCBI lineage: Eukaryota > Metazoa > Mollusca > Polyplacophora > Lepidopleurida > Hanleyidae > Hanleya > Hanleya hanleyi. The sequence goes on along the minus strand of JAVTVY010056000.1, from coordinate 3,381 downwards.
AGCGCGCGCGCGCGCGGGGGTGATCTGATGCCGCAGCGCGCGCGCGGGGGTTCTCCGGAAGTGCGTGGGTGAATCCGCAACGCGCAGCCCATTCACGAAGGGCCGTCACAGGGCGTAGTAGAAAAAAGCGCATTTCTAACCTTATTGACCTTATGGCGCAAGCGAGTATAATAAGTGCCACGCACGGTATATAAAACCCTACCCAACAGGTACACTATAAAGCCACCTCTCTAACCGTTCGCTTTTCATTCCCCACCATGGCAGCGAGCGGAACAGAGCTTTGCGTTATTCCAACTGACGTCCGACGTCTACCTCATCGTCAATGACGATCACCTGGAGCTGGTCCAAGACGCACCGCAGAAGGTGAAGATTTTGTTATCGCTATCAGGCTGGACTCTATTGACACGATTGTTACAGGGAAAAGACCCCGAAAGGGATTTCATGCACGTGGAAGTCGGAGTGCACATACGCACTGCTGGAGAGGATTCCCTTTTTCCCCGGTTGGAACAGAGTGGAGGTCCCTATATCACACTCTGTCCACCCTTATGGATGGCACTGAAAGATGTACTTCCCGAGGTGGATGACTTACTACACCCCGAGGTGAAAGAAGGGACTGTGGCTACCCGGAGGCTTACACCTGACTGCACCCTATTGTTGTACCCCAAACGAGTGGACCTCATCGATAGCGGACTTAGGTGTTGGTGTACGACTGAACCCAAAGCGCACGTCTCTTTGTCACCGGAAGGATGGACTACCTTGAAACGGGTGTTGTTGGGTGACCTGCACGGTGATAGCATTCACCTGTGTGACGACGTCTACATTTTCTGCGGTCCCTATTTTGCTCGACTCCTCTGTCTGAAGCGAGGTGGTTTTACTCTGGTCCCCGATCTATGGACGGCTTTGGAACAAGTAGTCCCCATTGTCGATAAGGTACTATCTCTATAGGAGCCACATAACCCATCAGAGTAGTACGTATCACGGACTACACCCGTAGAGCTACATCTAGGCGCGCATGTGTGACCTGGTCTATAAAACACGTCCCTCTGCATCCCACACCTTCATTTCTACGGTTGCAGAGCCATGACGGAGATCCAGCCCTATGCGACTCGCATTTTACAGCATGCCACCGTGGTTAATTCACTCACGGGTTACCGAGCAGTGGTCCGGTCCATGTTTGCAGACGGCGACGACAACGAGGGGCGACGCCCGATCCTGAACGAGTTCACAGAAGCGGTCCTCGACAGAGTGCACTCGATGGAGAGGTGTGCCATCACTCACCACTACTGGACTATGACAGCCATCCTTGATGCTCGGGCTATGGACTATGAGCGCTCACGCCGGAACCAGCGACGGCTGGTTGGCCTCGCAATAGTCTGTGCCCTATTGACCCTGACGCTGTGGCATTGACAGTGGCACCTGACTATAAATACGAGGGTCAGACAGAGTGTGTGTCATTCACCGTTCGTCATTGGATCAAGCATGTCACCAGTCCTACGAGCCATCCTGCCCCTTACACCCCGGGTGGGGTTACACGTCTATGAAGATAAAGTCACCCTCGTGGAAGACCGTGGAGATGTTTGCTGGTCGCGCGCTGAGACCGTATCGAATACGGTTACGCTACACCCTGACGGCTGGACCAAATTTAAACGGGTGTTGAGCGGCGAGCTCGACGGACACCTCATCCACATAGACAATGCCATCTACGTATACCGTGGACCCTTCTCCCCACGCCTGGGCCGCTACCAAGACCCTACGCGAAGCTTCACCCTAGACCCCGATCTGTGGACAGCCTTCGAGAAAGTGGTGCTTATCGTGGACCAGCTGTTTACACCGGACGAGCGGTCATCAGACGAGTTGGAGTGGGCTCGTGCCCTGAGAGAAGCAGCGGCAGAACCCAATGAACAAATGTCTAGCCATGAACCAGACGACGATGCCATTGATTACCCGGCTAGACTTTGACCACCCAATCCTTTGATCTCACGGGGTTCTCCTATAAATACGAGAGACAGTCAAATCTGGTACCATTCACGTACTGACCATGACGGAGCATATAATACTGGCGTATCTCAGCTTAACCCCCGAGGTTTTCCTGCACGTGTATGCGGATAAGGTCGATATCATGGAGGAGGTGGGAGACATCTGTGATGCGGATCCTACACAACCGTGCCCGGCCCACATTCGTCTGTCCCGAGAGGGCTGGACCAAATTCAAACGGTGTTGTCTGGTGAACTAGACGGCGACCTCATCCACGATGTGTACATCCGACGCGGCCCTTTCTTTGCTCAATTGGCTCGGCTAGATGGAGGTACAGTGCATTTTACCCTTCACCCTGATCTATGGTCTGCATTGGAAGATGCCGTGGTAGATGTGGATCAAGTGCTTATCAAGCGGTCATCAGACGAGGTGGACTGGTCATTTACCATGGACATAGGAAGCCAACGAAGAAAATCAGAAAGGAATCTCCGGCCCAAGATATACCCGTTATAAATAAACGATAGAGCCAGGGTCCATCATCATTTGTCACCATGAAGCGCTGGGAGAAGGTGTTGGATAACTTATACTACAGTCCCGACAGTCCGGCGGCCTATAGTGCATTGTCGGCTACTCTATCGAGCGGCCAAGCCCAGGGGGATACAACGTGCCCAAGTCCGAGATTGGTTAAGAAAACAAGACACCTATACCTTACATCGTCTGTCCGTCGCCATTTTCTACGGAACCGGGTCATCGTGGGAGGAATAGATGCCCAGTGGCAAGCGGATTTGGTCGATATGAGCGCCTTTGCCAAACACAACGATGAGAATCGGTATATCTTGACGTGCATCGATATCCTATCGAAGTATGCGTGGGTGGTACCCATCCGGACGAAAACGGGGGCGAATCTCATAGCGGCGTTCAAAGACATCTTCAAGACCGGGCGCAAACCTTTTGTATTTGCAAACCGACGAAGGCACGGAATTCCTCAACAGACCGTTCCAACAGTTTCTGAAAGCCCAGAGGGTGTTTTTCTTCCATACGTACAACGAGACCAAGGCTTCCGTGGTGGAAAGGTTCAACAGGACATTCAAAGGACGCATGTATAAATATTTCACCTATAAGAATACAAGGCGGTACATCGATGTTCTCCCGAAACTGGTGAGGGGTTACAATCGAGCCTATCATCGGAGTATAGAGAGAGCCCCCATTGCCGTGACCCAACGCAATGAAGCCCAAGTCCGGCGTGTCTTGTACCCCAGGCCATCGCAGCGAACGCCGAAGGCGGTGTACAAGGTCGGGGACCCTGTACGGATCAGCAAAGTCAAAGGTCAATTTGAGAAAAAGTTACTTGCCCAACTGGAGCGATGAGCACTTCCTGATTAAACGGCGCCTACCCCAACAGCAGCG
>JAVTVY010055999.1:0-31262 GCA_036873755.1 Hanleya hanleyi | reverse complement strand
CCATATCTGTGCTGTATTATACAATATCTGTCCTGTGTTATACAATATCTGTCCAGTATTATACCAAATACGTGCTGCATTATACCTTATCTGTGCTGTATTATACCATATGTCCTGTATTGTACCATATATGTCCGGTACTATACAATATATGTTCTGTATTATACAATATTTGTATCCTATTATACCATATGTCATGCATTATACCATATCTCTCATGCATTATACCACATCTGTCCTGTATTGTACCATATTTGTCCTGTCTTATACAATACCCATGTCCAGTTTGCTTGTGTCTACAGTCGAGGAGGGCCTAGATATCCAGCCGTACACCGGTGATACTGTTCCACATACGCCTGACGACATCGAGCATTTCCAGGAAGATCAGTGGATGCCCCCAGTGAACTCTTACCGGACGCCCATCCATTTAGTGGCAGTTACACGGACTATTGGTTCATGCTCCGTCGATGTTTCCACCGTCATCGTCCGCTATTAGACATCTACAATTTCCGGTTAGAGGACCTGTCTCGGCTCTTCAAGTACCTGGAAGCCATCTTCAACGATCAAACTACGGCCTTCAAGTTGAATCTGGCGTTTGGTTATGTGCTGCAGCATAAGGAGACAGACCAAGTCCGATACTTTTACCCGAGCAATAACATCCGGGTATTTGACCTACCGTTTACCATCACGGGTAGGACATCGCTAGAGACCGTGCTGGACAAAGCGGACCAATTGAATGTGTTGGAATGGGCCCAACAACAACGTACAAACACCCATTGGGTTGTAGAGAGGGTGACCAATGTCACGTTTTTCGTTACCAAGCTGACCGTCCACCCCATCGGATGAATGTATTCACCCATGCACTGATAGATACTCAGAATGGGCAAACAACTATTTGAGGATATGTTGCCTCAACGGTATCCTGGCCTGCCCGACGACGATTAGAACAAACGGATCAAAACGAACATGGCCGAAGATGGAATTTTCTGAAATGGCGATTTCAGATTGGACAAGAGCAGCCGAGAATAAATCTAACGGGCAAGAAAGAATATGACAGATTCAGCGCCAAATGGCGGCCTCTGATTGGACAAGAGGCTACTTGTATTGTGAACATACCCAACGCAGCTCCCCCAGCTTGGGTATGATGTACTGGAGGCGATAATAAAATGATTGATCTGTCATCCTTGTTGTTGCTGCTGTTCTCTCACCGGTCTACATCATGGTCGTTAAGGCGTAAGGACAGGCGTTGACGGGCGTCACCGCATTTCGATGGATTAGTGTCAATTTCATGGACTATCTTGAAAAAAGAGCTTCAGGGCTAATTCACCAGGGCGTTCTTGGCGTTGGCAGGCGTTGATAAAAAGTGAAGCCTCACACGACGCATTCGGACCACGGATGGCCCACCTCTACCCGAAACGCTTTCCTACACACCCAAAAATATCCGCTTTCTCTAATACTTCAATAATCACCAATGACGTCACAGATCACGTGGACATGCCTCAAATGGTAGTCTACATACCGAGAGCCACAACATGACACCGCACACGACGCATTCGGACCAAGGCCTGTCCTTCTCTACCCCAAACGCAATCCCACGCACCCCCCAAATGACCACTTTACTTACTACACCCAACTGCGCATGCGCAGATTGACGGGACTTGCAATAAAAAAAACACGCCATTCTGACTCTACCCCACAAATGCTTCACGTTGACACCGCCCACGACCCATTTGGACCAATAGTGGTCCATCCCTACCCCAAACACACCCCCACGCACCCCCAGAATGTCTACTTTCTATACTACGACCAGACTGCGCATGCGCAGAATAATGAAGACGGACGATACATTAGTCCAATCGGATGCTCCTCCACGAGATCTTGAAAATAAGACCGCATACGACACCATCGGGCCACTAGGGGCTCACCTAGACCCCAAACGTCTACCCAGCACTATTTGCCCACCACACTCGCGCGCAGTGACTTTTACAAACAAATTCACCGCTTCGAGACCCCGCCCATCGTATCCTACGTGGTGAGACGTGGAAAACAAGATCCCACAACCTATATCGCAATGTCCAGGAGTAAATTTCCCAGTATGGACATATCCACTGAGCCATTATGGGCCAATATACAGACCTACTTGGTACCTGGACCGTTCAAAAAAAAAATGTCACCGCTTATTTTCGAGACCCCTCCCACCGTATTCTACGTGGTTAGGCGTGAAAAACAAGATCCCGCAACCCATATCGCAATGAACAGGTGTGAATTGCCCAGTATGGACCTATCCACTGAGCCACTACGCTTATGGGCCTATCCAGACCTCCGTGAACTTTTCGGAAAATTTCACCGCTTAGCTTCGGGACCCCGCCCATCGTGTTCTACGTTGTGACACGTGAAAAACAAGATCCCACAGCCCAAATCGCAATGGCCAGGAGTAAGTTTCCCAGTATGGACCTATCTACTGAGCCAGTATGGGCCTATATACAGACCTACCCGGTACCGGGACATTTCGAAAAATTTTACCGCTTAGCTCCGAGACCATTTCCATCGTATTTTACGTGGTGAGACGAAGAAAACAAGACCCCACAACCCACAGTAAAATCCACAAAAAATGACCACACCCATACCCCATACAGGCATTTTCCAGTGTAGATGCAAATGTTCGAATCATTCTCCTATTGTTGAGGTAAAGTCCGTGTTCCGCATTTTATATTTTCGGAGTCCTCATTTTACATACACTTATCCATGACTTGATAGGCAGGCCCGATAAGCCGGAGACCGATATTAGCCCTTTTGGACCTGGTTGATAGGAGTTTTCCCCTATTTTACGGGTAAAGTTCGTGTTCCGCTTTGTATTCTCAATTTACATGCACCCAACCACGACTTGATCGCCCTGGTCGAGAGCTTCACTTTGACACCTCACTCGACCCAATCGGTCCACTATGGGCCCCTGTCGCCCCCAAAATGTCCCGAAGATTGGCGAAGATTGCCGGAGAATTCCCCCGGCTCTCCGCGTATTTGGGACTACTTTCTATCCGCGGAGGCTTTTTCCCGCGACCGTGTCATCGCCAGACCGCATCACCGCGGAGGAATACGTGACCTTGACCTCTTGATCAAGTGATCTTCCCGTGACCTCCCCAAAAATGACGCAGGTAGGTCAAGTTGACTTTATCCGTCCTTTACATACTACTTAGGTCTTCACGTTGTGCACGTTTAGGCGCAGCCTCTATACACAATTAGGTGCAACGCATAATTAGGCGCAAATGATTTCCACAAATAAGCGCGTTTCCAGGAGTAGACGCATATTTCTCACACGAATAGGCGCACTTCCACAATTAGGAGCAAATCTCCTACACGAATAGGCGCAATTCCACAATTAGGAGAAATTTTTTACAGGATTACGCGCAACGCAGAATTAGGCGCAAGATGGTTCAAGTGATTAGACGCAGTTACATGATTAGACGCAGCCTCCTTACACGATTAGGCGCATTTACACAAATAGGCGCAACTTCCGTACACGATTAGGTGCAGTTCCACAATTAAGCGCAAATTTCGTACACGATTAGGCGCAGTTCCACCATTAACCCTACCAAACTTTCTGCGCTATTTCCGGAACGACAAAAAAAGGAGAGTTGACACTCCGTGACTTTATAGTTTATCGTATTGGGGTCATTTTGAGCCTATTTGCTTAACCTCCCGAGCAGAGGATCATGGGTAAATCCATGATGGCGGCCACGTGAGGTCCCAGAAAAGTGATGTTTTTGTCATATTTCTTCAACATTTCTGATTTTCCGCATTGAAAAGTGGGCAAAAACTATTTTATTTCACATTACATTAATATTTACTAATTTATCATGCAGTTTTGCGGAGAAATTGCAAAAATAAAAATTTCGGAAAATCTGACAGAAAAATCGACCAAAAAATGCCGTTTTTGAAAATGACGTCACTGTGACGTCATCAAAGCGGCCATCTTGGAGTTTTTTTTACATTTTCTGGTAGAACTTCACCCAAGGGTATAGTGTGCTAAGTTTCAGCCCCCTAGCTCAAGGGGTAAGAAAAATAATTAGAGGGGGCCATTTCGCCCCTCCCCCCAGCCCTGGACAGGCCCTAAAAAGCCCAGGCCATTTAGGGTTAAGCGCAAATGTCCTACACGGTTAGGCGCAACACGTTATTAGGCGCATTTTTTTTACACGATTTGGCGCTGACACGATTAGGCGCAAATACACGATTTGGCTCCCCACAGCCTTTCTCTTCAATGAATCTCACTGAGAGTATACGACATTCGTCAAAATCGCCCACATGCAAACACGCGCCATCGTCAGTCAACATAATTTTAATTGCTTGCTAATTCTGCCGCTGCAGAAACGAGCAATTCTAACACGGTTCCGTTTTTGTATATGAACAGGAGAAAAGGTTTTCGAATTTTGGTGAATGGTCCTGGACCTAACAATAACAAAGCTCCGCAGTTGGATGTATACAAATCTATATCCTTCTCAGGGACATAATAGCAAGCGTCAGATCCGACATTTAATATATAGTCGTCGTCCAAAAATAATTTCCACGTCAATTACAACACATATAAGGGAAGTGGGAAGAGGTGCCGACATACTGACTGCGTCACATGACTTCACAGAATAGTCTTCTGGTTAACCTATTCTAAAGCACATACCAAGAATCTAACGATTCGTGATATGTGTTGTATCTCAGGTACGCTTTTATTGTACCTGTTCATGTAGCAACTTGGATGATATGACCACACGGCCCCTAGCACCGGCATAAGCGGTATTAGATACAAATCTAGAGAGCTATGATGGAAATGCTCTGACAACTCGTATATCTATTTCGTGCACACCAATTTCAAATATGTATGAAATGAAAATAATACAAAAACCGACAAGATGGTTTCATACAAGAAAAAAGAGATGAATACTTCTCCATGATATCAGTAAGTCATGATGATGTATTTTAACTCGGAAATATGCATTGTAATACATCTAATCCGTGAGCTACAGGATCTCACCTTGCAGTAGCCTTCACACACTCCCCTACTGACACACACACTACAGACTCAAATTATACATTTGGTACTTTAGATCATGCTGATCTAGACAATGTTTGCTAACTGGAAAAAACTGGGACTCACTATCCCTCCGGACATATTGAAATATCCTCTAGCTTTATCTTGCAGATAAAGGGGGTGCGTGTATTGGAACAGCGACGTATTTCTTGATAATTGTACAATTTGTGTAACTCTATTTTATAATACTCAGCGCTGAAGTTATTATGACGTCATTTGGAGACGTGTCCAAATGCCATTTAAACAAGCAGCCAGAGTCCCCCGCCGAAATGGCAGCAATATTTGTAGGGCATTGTTGGGGGATATACATGAGGGAGGCAATTGCTACTTCATAGGCGTTAGATGCGGAAGGGTCTTTCTGCCTTCCCAAGTTTTAAAATCAGAACGGTTGACTGAACAGTTTTTTGCTTCTGTAATATAGTTTCCATGCAGTGAAGCATGGAAATTATGTAACCGAGAAGAGACCCCAAGTGACATCTCAAGGCATATTATCTGCAAACCAAATTTGACGAGAAGCTGAATGCATCCTCAACCTATTGTCTGGAAATCAAATTTTAAATGTTCTGCAAGTGGGCGAAATGCAATCCCAAGGATCATCTCATGACATGGTGTATCAGCATACGAATTTTGGGAAGAATCTGAAAAGGGGTTATTGCCCGGAAACCAAATTTAGATTTGTATGCACAAGTGTGCGAATCACAATCCCAAGTGACATCTTATGGCGTATGAATACCAAATTTGAGAAGAATCCGATGAGCAGTTGTCAAATTATTGCCAGAAACAAATTTCAGATTTTTCCACCAGGTGTCGCCACCAGTATGCAGAAGCAGGTGAAACACAATCCCAAGGGACATATCATGGCAAGGTATCTGCATACCAAATTGGAGAAAAATCTGATGAGCGAAATCAAATTTAGATTTGACCCTAGGTGGTGTTACCTGATCCCAAGCGACATCATATGTCATGATATAATCATTCCAGAATTAAGAAGAATCTGACGAGTGGTTCTCAAGTTATTATCCGGAAACAAATCTGGTATTTTGCCACCAGGTGGCACCACCTGTAAGTAAAAGTGAGCGTAATGCAATCCCACGCAACATATTCTGGCGTGATACATGCATGCTAAATTTGAGGAAATTCCGATGAGCAGTTCTCAAGTTAATGACTGAAAACAAATTTTGATTTTAACACCTGGTGGCGCCACCTATAGGCGCAAGTGGGCGAAATGCAATCTCAAGCGACATCTTAGGTCACGGTATTACCCGGAGACAAATTTGGGATTTTGCCACCAGGTGGCGCCATCTGTAAGTGCAAGTGAGGGAAAGGCAATCCCATGCAACATCTCCTGGCATGGTACATGCATGCTAAATTTGGAAAGAATCCAATGAGCATGCAGTTCTCAAGTTATTTGCCAAAAACAAATTTCAGATTTTTTCATCAGGTGGAAACCAAATTTCGGGCAACATTTCAAAGCGTTTCAAAGTTATTGCTTGCAGCACAAAAGAACGGAAAGAACCCTAGTGGTGCCACCTACAGGCAGATCTTCTGAAACGCAATGCCAATCAACATCTTGTCACAAGGAATGCATATGCCAAATATTGAAGAAACAAGATACAGTTGATCGAATACGATTGGAGGCATGCCTTTTGCATATTTAGTAAAGGAAACATTCATTATTTGTGAAGAAAGTAAAACTTCGGAAAAACATCATTAACATGGCCCCATAAGATGCCTTGAGGGTAGGTACCCACATACCAAATTTAAAAGAATCCATTAAGGTTCAACAGCTTCTGTACAGAAATGCAATTTTACCTTGGCCATCAGCTAGCGCTATGTGTAGGCAGATAGGCATAACAAATAATCCCAACCGAGATCTTGAGGCAGGATCCCTTGACAATGGAAATAGAAAATGTTAACTTGGCCTGCAGGTGGCGCCACCTATGAGCAGATCGACAAGAAAAACAATACCAAGCGAAAGCTTCAGGTAAGGTACATGTATACCAAACATTCAAGTATTAAAAAGTTATTGTCCGGAAACATAATTTTAAATTTGCCCCCGGATGACCGTGGCACCACCTATATGTGGATCGGCATGAAAAACAATGCTAAACGAGAAATTGAGGCGAGGTACCTACACACCAAATTTGGAATGAATCGGTTCAGGTTTTCAAAAGTTATTGTCTGGAAACACTTAACTTAGCTTTCAGGTGGTCCCCCCATCAACATGAAAAACATTCTCAAGCCAGATCTTAGGCAAGGTACCACCACACCAAATTTGGAAAGAATCCTTAAGGTTTTCATAAGTTATTGTCTGGAGATGCTTGGCCCGAGGTGGCGCGACCCAGAAGCGGATTGACATAAAAAACAAATCCAAGCAAGATCTATAGACAAGGGGCATATTTAACAAATACAAAAACATGGGTCTGTGCCTGATAAATTGTAACCTTTTGGGGTTGCAATTATCCCAATATTGCAGACAACACAAAAATTTCAGCTTCTGCCAAGATATATTGGAGATATATATATATGCTCAAACACAATATATGAGGGTCGGGCGAAGGCTAGTTTGGGAGATAGAGGGTGCGGCTCGGCGCCCTGGAAATGGGGACATGCGCGTCTTGAGGGTAGTGGTAGGTGTGCTGACATGAAAGCCAAAGAAAGCTCCCTGTACATGAAACAACCACACTGACAACTGCATGCCATCATCTGTCAGTCCGAAAAACCACAAGGTGGAATTCAATTCTATTCAGGAAATTGATCATATGCACAGTGTGCACCCAAACTTTAGGAACTCAGTTGTAATTAATATAGTAAGTTACACGTGTGGACACAAATGGTTGCTGCAGAAGCTTTAGGGTAAATCATATGATGTGAGATACAATTATTTGATAGCAAAATTGAAAGAAATGTTGTCCTTCGTGTAAGATGACACGAAATAAAAACAAAACGGGTTCGGTATTTCATGTTATACATCTGAAATAAAATATGGTTCGTGCAGAAGCTTTAGGGTAAATCATATGATATGGAATTACAATTATTTCATAGCAAAATTGAAGGAAATGTTGTCCTTCATTTCAGATGACACGAAATTAAAAACTAACACAGGTTCGCCAGTTATTTCAGATTATACTTCTGAAATAAAATATGGTTCCTGCAAAAGCTTTAGTGTAAATCATAATATGTGGAATAGAAGGACTGGACAGCAAATTTAAGAAATAGTGTCCTTCATTTAAAGCGACATCAAATTCAAAACTCAAATTCAAGGTGGCAGCAAGGTGAAGATGGCTCCATACGCCTTGGACAAAATAATATATTAATGATAGTACTGTAGGATATCAGCCAATACGGGTTCGCCAGTTATTTCATATTATACTTCTGAAATAAAATATGGTTCCTGCAAAAGCTTTAGTGTAAATCATATGATGTGAACTAAAAGGACTGGACAGACGCATTTAGGGATGCCTAATTACTAGACAAAGTGTTTGGAAGTTATCGCTTGTGAAGAATTTGAATGGAACCCACGGACATGCACAGAAGATTGGAACAAGACCTAGTGGCGCCACATTCAGGTGGATCTTGCTGAAACGCAATACCAACCCATGTCTGGTCACAAGGAGTGTATATGCTACATGTAAATTTCGATGGAATCCGACAAAACTTTTGGAAGTTATCGCCTGTGAAGAATTTGAACAGACATCCACAGACACAAAGAGAGCAAGACCCATTTTATTTGGAACGAACACGAAGAAGCGAAACTCAGTGGCGCCACCTGTTACTGAAATCCAGTACACAACCGCGTCTTCTCGCAAAGAATGCGTATGCCGAATTTCGGAAGAATCCAAGAAAGCGTTTGGAAGTTATCGCTTGTAACTGACATCCACGGACACAAAGAAGCAAGATCCATTTTGACCCAGTGGCGCCACCTTCGGGCAGATGTTGCTGAAATGCGATACCGACTGGCGTCTTGTCGCAAGGAATGCGTATGCCGAATTATGGAAGAATCCAACAAAGCGTTAGGAAGTAATCATTCGAACAGACATGCACGGACATCCACGGACATCCACGGACATGCACGAACATGCACGGACACATATGAGCAAGAACCATTTTAAACTCCCCCGGCCGCGTTGCGGCGGGGGACGAACAAACATTCCGTTGCGAAAAGGGGGGGTATGTGTATTTGAGTGTTTACATCTTATTATCGATCCAAGTTATCCAGTTTATCTGCATTAATAACCGTGTACCGATTGCGCATTCAGGTTTTGGTGTTCCAGCCGTATGATGCCATTGGGGCCGTATATAAATGCCAAACGAATAAGATTACTGATCCAAAACGGGTGGTATATGTACAGGAACAGCCATATCTTTATTATGAATGGCTGAATCTATCTAAGTATTTTTGGTATTCGAGAGTATGTAATTCGTAATACACCAAAAACTGACCTCAGAACGTTTCTGGACAAGAATTATTAATAAAAACTACCAGAACTACTCTATGTACCAACAAGAACATCAATTAACGCGTTTTTTAATTATACCATGACACTGTGTGAAGAATTATGGGCAAATTAAAATTGCGACCTGAAGTGATTATTATCTTCTTCGTCAAAATTTTGACATATTTTTTTTCGACGAATCTGTTTGATGTATTTAATCGTTTTCAATCACAACTCATCCTATTAGACTTATTCCAACAGTATTGGTATAACTCTCATGGCGCCCATGTTAAATTCAAAATTTATTCATTGGAGCATCTGATAGTCTCGAATTTATGCTTTCCATATAAGTCCTTACACTTAGTTGATAAAATAACCTATCAAATACAAATGGCTGTTGACAGACCATTTTAGCGACATACAAAGAATCCTAAACAAATTGAAAATGCTCAAGAATGTTACTTTTTTCAACCCCACGAAGATCTCAAAGTTAAACATAATTTGATCGACTGTATAGATTTTAAGATCGTAAGAGATTCTTTTTATCAAGTAGCTACTTTAGAAGATCTTTTTAGTGGGGTAAAAAAAGACTGTATTTTAGGTTATTTGAGAGAAATCGGTTTGTTGTATAAACTTTAACGTATATACATGTCTTTGGTGTGTTGTGTTGATTACATTTGGATTACTGGGTCATTAACTTGTCTTTGTTGGAATACTTAGAATTTTGTTTGATCGTCGCTATATAGCTGAAATATTGCTGAACGCGACGTTAAACCTTAAATCTCTCTCTCTCTCTCTCTCTCTCCTTGTTCAATGGTGACAGCAGAAACATCACAACAACAGCACGCTACTAGAATAGCAGAAACAACTGGGCGGTATTTGATATTGATATTTATTTAATACTTTGATATATTATACCTTGATCAGTTTGACTCGTGAATAAAATTTGATCTATTAGCGCTGGAAACCTGCCCTTGGTTGTACACCAATGCTGAAAACTTAATCATCAGACCTGTTTCATGAGCAATGACGATCTGTCTTTGGTCGTACGACAATGATGTATCTAAGGTTTAAGCTATGCCATATAGGAACTGAAACTTAATGATAGTGCTTAATAAATAAAACGGTGTGTCATGCAGCTGGGGGCGTGCTAAGGTTGGTTAGAAATTGTCAGCAAGGATGGTGAAAAGCAATGCCTGCTCATGAACAGCCGAGCAAAGGCCAAACGTTATATGTACAGAAGCATACGACTGGCGTAGGTTTGTGACGTGATGGCTGCTGATGGGACGAAAATGAAGAGTCCAAATGACCTCCGCTAATCGACGGGACGCAAAGGCAAGAAGTACTGTTTTCTAATTTGTCTATAGCGTTACATATACCTCGCAGTAGACCGTTCTCTCAGCTTCTCTTCAACATAAAGCCAATTACGTGTCGTAATTTTTATATATGTCAATAATAAGTGTTTAATCTGGTTGATTCCATACATTTCAGCATTGGGTCACGGATCAACTGTGTAACTAGTTTATCCCGCTGAAGACTATCTGATGAAAATCTGAGCTCCTCAGCAGCCTCTCTGTCATATGACAATGCGATTAGCTCTCCTTTGGACATCTGAAACTTTTGTATTGGTTTGTTATAATTTCTTACCATATTGCGAGTTCCAATATGCATACATTCTGTAGTCTACCGTGGACATCACAGACCCAACTAAGAAACCTGTACCAGTAGACAGGAATAATTAACCTAAGGTAAATCGTAACTATGTTGTTGTTATTCTTGTCAATGTTGTTGATCGTGCTGCAGATCGAACGTCACACACACAAGAAGAACATTTGCAATACGAGTGTCAGAGATTTGACGTTTCCCTTACAAAAATATCTTATGGGATCCTATAAGATTCTGAAAAATCCTATAAGATTCTGAAAAATCCTATAAGATTCTAAAAAATCCTATAAGATTCTAAAAAATCCTATAAGATTCTGGAAAAAATCCTATAAGATTCTAAAAAATTCTAGAAGATTCTAAAAATCTTATGAGAGTTTGAACAATCCTATAAGATCCAGTCCAATAGGATTTCTAAATTATTGGAATTTTCCCACAAACTTTTACAGTGACGTAACAATATAAATTTGAACTACATGTATACAAGTTTCATTAATTTTAATTAGCTGTGGGAATATCCCAGCTTAAAGTTGGTTGATTTGATTTCACTCAGTGAAATCACCAAACATAAGATTTGTAGTTCACAGTTCAAAATAGCTTCAACTGTGTAAACTATTCACATGTGGTTACTGACATATTACTCAGAACTGTGAACACTTTTGGATCATTGATCTGTACCATGGGTTTCCATTTGAATAAAATAAAGATATTAATAATATATAATATTAGTGTTATCAAAATAGTATCATATTAGATAAGAAATCTTGTTGAATTTAGATTTTATTATCAGCTCAATCCATGATTTTATAGTAAAATGGGAAAAATATTTTTAGAAGAATCAGTTCTAACATAATATCAGCAACAAAAAATGTCCAGCAAAGAATACTTTATATTATCCTCTTCATTATTATCAATTGTTTAAATATAATATATAAAAATAATTTCTGTTTCTGATAGTCTTTCTCCTCTTCACTGTCTCATCAAAATGGGCGGAGTTATCTGCCCTTGATAATTTAATTGAACACCCGGGGCGCCACCATCATCTTAAAACAACAACAAAAAATGGCTGACCACAAGTACAAAAACTAGGTGGATTTGTTCATGTTAAGCTAGAACTATGGTGGTTTGAAGAACTGTATTGCAGATGGTGATGAGTGCATCTAATGATATGGTAAGTAAGTTATAAATATAGCTATAATTTTTCTTTTTTTCATAACTTAATAAGCAAAGAACTGAGCTGAACAGTGGGACTCTTGTGATGTGGACCTACTATGACCATCGGCTATTACTATCAACAAGTTTCCCTTGACATACTTGGCATATTGAAAAATTGATATTGGCCTCAATAAATATTGCTACATGAACTGGTTGTAATAATGTACTTCATCTTATAATTGCAGCCAAATTTAATGGGTCATATAGCATGACTTTCACGAAGAAATATCCATATTTCTCTCATAATATCACTTTCAGATCTACCTAGGTTCATCAAGGCAGTATGGATTGCCATTGTCATGATTGTGTGAATTGTCAGCTTGGAAACCCCAGGCTTGGGGACCTCATATGAAGATTGGCATGCAGCCCTGGAGGAAATCCCCTGAGGGTGAGATATTTTTATCACAAAACTGCTTGTATACTTCCTGTTCTTGTCAAAACAGTGGGATTTAACTGGCTGGCTCTAAATAAGTTATCTTTTTGTTTCGAACAGTTTATTGATTTATTTATTTTTGTTCCTTCCAGAAAATTAGAGAACATTTCCATACCAAATTTTTGACAAAATGGTAAAGAAATATGTTTTAAAATATATTGATAATAAAATGTTAGCATAACCTATTTTTGCTGTGATCAGAAAAAGTATAATCAATTATGATTAGACTTTCCATCATTATAACAGGCTATATTTTCCTTGCCTATTGATTGCACTATTCATTACTACGGATCTCCGCACACTTCAATTGTACATTTCTACCCACATCTTGAGAAATGAGAACATTTCATTTCATACATTTATTTCATTTCAAAAATTAAAGAATACAATTTGTAGTTAATAAGCATTTATTTGCTATTTGAAAACCTGTATGGAGATTTAGTTGAACCAGAAGTTAACAAAGACAAATTATAAAATTCACATGATTGTTTCACTTCAATTCTAATGGCTTCTTAAATTGTATACTTTCATATTCCAGCATGCAACTGCTACTAGGAACTCGGCTCACTTCAAGCAGCCACTCGACTGATAGGAACTTCAATGAGCACACCCAAGGTATGGTTGATATCTTCATTGTATATATTGGTTAGAACGTCACACAAACTGTTTATCGCCCTTGTTGTATATCATGGAGTACTAAAGAAAGGATAATAGACATCTTCATCAATCTTTTCTAAATCGTACGGATGTGTTCCATTCTTTACCCGTTATGGTAGCCAACCTATTCAATCATCCGGAATGTATTACAAAAAAAAGAACTGGATTGCATGTCATACGGAACCATATATGTCATACGGAACCATATATACAACTGATCAGGTTTTAATTATATGCATGTATTTTTCACAACAGGCCAAGAAGTCCACAATTCAGACTGGAAAGAAACGGAAAATGTTCGAGCAATGCAAGAACAAATGTGTAACACAGGAACCCATTAGCTTACAGGGAATTCCGCCAGAAACCGTTTGTTTTGACAAGGACTTGATATTACATCGATGACAACTACATATGAAAGTTAAATCGGCGAGCCGTTATAGGTATGCATATACTCATACAAAAGCGAAATGTATGCAATGCCAATGATTGACGACCGCATGAAGCGTGCACGCTTTATTGTATAGAGAGAACTATTTCTCCCTCGGTATCAATGCTATACAGAGTTGACAATCCCTTCAATGGCGCACAGAGGCGCTGTTTACTGTATTTGCCCATTGTTAAGCATTATGAAGACTGATAATTTCTCGAGTAAGCCAAACAAACACAACCGACCCGTATTGTCCCCGACCAAATGTCCGAATCCAATTACGGCAGACTTAGATTTGCCTCAGACGCAATAATAACGGATAGCACAGGATATAACAAGTGTCACTTACTTTACTTTGTAATCATTGATGGGGTGGCAGTATACCGCAGAATGTTAACTTGCAAAGTGAGGCACAAAGGTTTGACAGCTCGACAGACATCACGTGGAAGTGCGACATGCACAGGGATAGAGAAGAAATAGTCGAAATTATTTGGGAAATCCTGCTCACTGTAAGCTAGCACAATTAAGAGCAAGAAGGCGTTGAACTGATTACCAGTAGAAGAACAAATATCAAGGATAAAGGCAGTGTAATTAACTCGAACGCATGAACGGCAACATTGGCTTTAACCGGTGGCACCGACTGTCAACTGCTACTGGTCAACATAACTATGCTCATCTTCTCGACAGAAGTTGTAACTACCACACTGCTAGTAAATTACTCACCAGTTCATCGACAGCTACTGAAAGCTCTACCACCGTGCAGCTTTTGTTTAGGGTCAGAGAATATCATTTATAACTGTGGTCACTGAAGCAGGACTTTACATTTACAAAGCTCTAGAGTTTAATAGACGTATCAACATCGATCTCGAACTCCTGCTATACACATTCGGCAGTATGTATTCTAATGGATCGTTATTCGACCCAATTCCTTGTAATACCACCGACTTGAACTTACCAAACAACAACTTCCAGACATCAAATCTACCGTTTGTAATTTCAGAGATTTTGTTGGCGTTTTTCATATCTTTTGGGAATATCCTAGTCATACTAGCAGTGTATAAGTTCCGGGAACTAAGAACGACCACAAATGTCTTCGTTGTGAGCCTGTCGATAGCTGATCTTCTCGTTGGCTTGGTAGCCTTACCCTTACATATCTTACTCTTGCTCTTCCCGAGTTTGATGGCATATTTTACTATATGTCTTCTTAGATACAACATTTCGGTGGTTTCCAGTGGTTCGTCTGGATTCACTCTAATGCTAATTGCGATCGATCGCTATATCGCCATTCATAAACCTTATCGATATTCATCACACCTATCCATGTCCAGATCAATATTCCTGTGTGTATTGACCGGGTCCGTCTTCCTGGTTTATGGTTCTCTGCCTTTACTTGGTTGGAATACTTGGAAACCGTGTCAGCGTTGTGACTTCAAACTCGTACTCCCTTCACCCTACGTTATGGTATATCCCTGTCAAACCTTCATCGTTCTTGTTGTCGTGGCGGTAATTTACGGTAAAGTATTTATGACGGCCAATAACAAGGCAAAGTCCATCCACAACCAGGCTGTTTCTCTGAACACTGGAGACGGACGCCTTCAAAGGAGAGGACACAGGCTATTTGTGCAGAATACGAAGGCTGCTAAAACTCTGGGCAGTGTCGTTGGTTTGTTCGCGTTCTGCGTTGTTCCTTTCATTATTTTCATCGTTTGGGAGACAAGCACTTCCAATAAGTTAACGTTAATGTCGCCTTTGGTGAATGGGTTTCGAACTTCTTTGATGATCTTATATTTCCTGAATTCTGGGATTAATCCCATAATTTACCACAAGAGGTTACCACATTTTCGGAAATCATTCCGTAAACTCTTGCGCATGAAATCAAGTGAGGTCGAGACGCAGTCTCACTGACAGTGATACACTTTCATCAGAGCCAACGACTTTAAATTTCGATTGATTTTTTTGCAAAGTATAATCATCTCGCCATGATTGATCAAAACCTGTATACCAAACGGCTATAATCACTGACGTCCAAGGGTACAACTAACATTGAGGAATAGCTGCAAAAAAAATAGGACATATTGTTGTTTACTAATCAAATAATGAAATAGCATTGTGGTTTATCGCAAATGATGAAGCACAAAATATAGACAAGATGAGTATGCAGCCTGCAATTGTATATTTAGATCCTCTATTACCTTGATAAACCATACTAAATTGAATATTGATCATGAAATCTTAAGCACAAAACCTACATTTAATAGGTATTATTTGTCCTCTTCCGTGGATGGAAGGCATATATGTAACATGTGACAAAATATCTTAGCAAACAAATAGATATTTCTGTCAATGAAGTCACCCGTTAGCGGACCATTAATAAAGCCATGATAAAGCCATGATACAACCTACGTCTCAGTGAGATACATGCACGTTTGATCTCGAGTGTGTTGATACAATTACAGATGACGAACCATTGCTCGATTTTGGAAGTAAATTCCAAAGAATTGCAAAAATGGTTGCCTTTCTAAACATTATGGGGTAGTGCCAAAATACCTAAGGATGCTCGTCACTGTTTCGTACAAAAAACGAGGGAGTTTCCCATTGTTTTATAGGTCACAGACTGGAATTCCCCTCAAAACTTTATTTTAAAAATGAAAATGGCATTTTTTTAGATTGTGTTGATATGAATTCAGTCTAAAGGTTGATAGAAAATCAGGATGGACGAATTCAGAAAAAGTATAGAATTTAGAGGTGAATTGGGGATGACATCATGCACTTCGGAACGAGGCTATCGTTTGAGCGCCATTTTCGTCACTGTTGCAGACGACATATTACATTGAAATCAAGCTGGCGATGAGCACATAAATGCTACTTTTTTGAAAGCTGCTGGAGTTACTTGACAGAGTCGTAGTGAATATAAACATCTCATTTGCGTAGTGGATACATGAGCCGTCAGCTGAAGTTGATGTATTTTGTGGAAAATGAGCCCACATGTGAGCGTCGTTGTTGTTGCCGATTACAGGTGTCAGTGAATTTTGTTTTCAACACTCAAGTGTTTTGGCCTTAAAATATCCCTGAGATATATAGAATTATTTTGATATATGAAATATAAATAGGCTCTGTGTTTAGGGCCTCCTCTAACATGTCTAAGTGAGACCCCAAATGTGGACCTTTTCACAGCAGTCTCCCAAGATGTTTCAGTATCGTGCTGCCTAAATAAGCCAGCCTACCATGAATTATAAGTCCATGGAAACCGAATGACGGTCGCTCTGCACCACTCGCGCACATTTGTCATTATATGTCCGCTTGTTTAAAGCGATCTGCATGATCTTCTGGATAGCAGATTCATTCACCACCATGATCATAGCGTAGCCGCGAGGTCGCTTGTATCTGATACTTTCGAGCTACATCAAGTCTGGTTTTCAGGCATATTCATCATAACAGATTTATAATGTCTTGAATCAACATTGGGTACAGACTGTATTTTGTCCTCGTTAGCTAAGTAGCTACTCATCTCTTTCGTATCTGTGTGCATGTTACCTATCCGTTGCTTGTTTATAAAAATATGAGTTTTATGTCTAGCTTTGCGCCATTTCTGGTATACTTTTTTGGTTGGATAATAGTGCTGGATAAATGAGACTGAATGTAAATCGACCTAAATGGAGGCCGAAATCATTATCTTTCAGCCAAAAATTTGAATTTATTACACCGCCAGCCGCGGGCTCATGTTAAACAGTGAATGATCGAAAGGCATGCAGGCGCGATCGAGCAGTCTGAGGTATTCTATCCCAGCAAACAATCGCTCTTCTACGGACGCCGAGAGGGTTCTTCCGAGTTGATTTATTGAACCCACTTCCGATTTCTGACCTCAAATTTCAGCACATACTAGATTTAGCCGTAAAACTTAATATGGGCTTCAGTTTGATGTGATGGGAAAACTCAATATTCGGTAATTTTAGGCACCCATCACTGCAACCCTTCTTGATATGCTTGAGCCTGGAAATTGTAGACACCCATTCACCCCCTACATTACCACAAAATTTAACCGCAACATTCTGGTGGTGGTTTTGATTTACGGTCTATTAGATTTATGGTAAAGGTTTGACAATCAGATATTAAATAGTGAGTGGGTAGGATTTAACGTTGTTTTCAACATTTTTTCATTCATATCACGACGGTGCCTACATGTGCTAGAACACGACAGTGTCCACAGTTCCTATTATCCTGGACAGTGATCAGCCCTGCCAGTAGCCTATAGCATATATACACCAATATATTAAGTTAGTGATATGACATGATTTACGATGTCTGAGTCGGAGTTACGACTTTTGAATAGCGAGCTAAGTATTTAAATTTAAATATGAACAACATATCTTGTAAACTAGGCGACCAAAGCGGGACAGGTACTACGGTGCAAGCAAGTATATTCAGGATGTCTCACTACTATTGATGTCAACACATACGAATAAACATGATATATTATAACAAGACATACAATTTGTGGTTCTCACTATAATCTACTCATGGTTTATACCCTACTACATCAGACTGACCGTCTCTCTGGAATTTTCGCTTGGTAGTTATATTTCAAAAAGATACACATTATAGAACTAATATATCAATTAAGCGTCGAGTGAAGGTTAGTGATGAGATAGTTCGAAGGGAGTCACGGATTCTAAAATCGGAACTCAGAGTTCGGAATTTGGCCGATAGAGTAAAAGTTCAAAGAACCCTATCGGCATTCGGCTTTCGTAAGAGGCGGCCGGATTCTAACCCAGGCCAGTCTCTTTATTCCAGTTGGTGCCCCCAAGTCCCCACCCTAAGTCCGTTATTGTCGGACTACGTCAGCTGTAGCTGGCGAATTCCTATGGAATGCGCATTCTGCTTCTTCTCTTTCTCCTTGTGACTTTCGATATTTAGTTCCTTAACTTTTCAACAATTTTTTTTTCGAATTTTCCCAGGATAACTATGGTGTCACGCAGATATCGCGTACAAAAATTGAGGTCAGTACATCAAAGTTCAGGGTCAGTTTGGTCAAAAAATCATTAATCATTAAAAAATGATTAAAATTTGCACTTTTCAACCACTGAATGTATGATGGGTGCCATTAGTCCAAAGATGTGGAGTAGGTCACTCGGTGGCCAAGGGGTCTAAGGCGCTTCGCTGCCTCACACCGCTCAACCGGCACGGGATCGAGCCCAGCTGGATGTGTGGAAGTTTGTCAGTTACTTGCCGACGGGTGGTGGTTCTCTTCGGGTACTCCGGCTTGCTCCGCAAACCAAACAGACTGTCACCATAGGAGTGAAAAAGCATTGAGTTTGACATTTTGCCACCCTCCCCCCCCCCACAGATGTGGATTGTGATCAAACCTCAAGAATACCTCACATTTATGGCAAAGAAGAAAATAATTGAGGTCGATGAAGATTATAAAGTCATGAAACCATAGAAACTCACATTTTTGTGAGTGTGTGCATTAGTTACAATCGATGTGTCGGGTACTAAAATTGGGGTCAGAAGGTCGACGGTCAAGGCCACTGATGGTCACTGATGGTTTCTTCTCTAAGCTTTCCATATCGCGCTTGAGGAATATGTTTACGTATTTACTACTCACTTTGTCTAGGTTACCCGCCACAATATGTTTGCAAGGTGCATGGATACAGTTCAGAGATTCAGAACCACAACTATAGACCCAAGAGGGATTCTGTGTACAGTGTTGCGCACCTGTGGCTTATTTTTGCTAAATTAAATATGTCCAGTAGGTTATCCAAATCGTTGAGTTCCAAGAAAGGGCGATCTTGGGATGTTCGACAATGTTCTCTGGGCGATACCATCGAGAAACTAGGTATATCTGAGAAACTTTAGTAACGTTTGGTGGTACATTATGTCCTGATGATATATATCATGGTATTCCTGTGGTTAGGTAGATTTGAGGCTGTCCTCGGTAACGCATATTGGAAGTACGTAAACAAGGCACACAATCGCATTCAATGCAATATTAAACGTTTTTCTTTCATGACTGGGATGTCTTCATTGGTGTTTTTAGCAGAATGGTAAAGCTGGTTGTGTTTGACTGACTGTGTTTTAATTACTGAAACCTTTTTTATTGGTATTTACACCGAACGGAAACACTGAGCCAAGTTCTAGCATCCAAGACAGTTTCTGGTCTGGGATTTTCTATAAGAATTCAGAACGATAATCCGTGGTAGGTCGGTAGACTTCGCATATAATCTGGATGCTGAAGTTGTATCAAACATGGGCGGGGCCAGGAAAACTATTACTTTTAAGCGATTATTTTATTCCTAACGTACTTTCCGTGATCACTGGGTGATATTGAGAAGAACGTGTTGCCCGCACTTCTTAAAAGAAACTAAATCAATTGAGCTCGAAGTAAAACAACAGCGGTACACATATGAATTACTAAAATGCAACTAACCATTTAAAGGCAACTAAATATAGCTGAAGTATCAAAGAATAGACACGTGATGCATCCACTGCTTACACACTTGAAAATTGCAAAGTTGTTAGATGGAGAATGTGGAGCTAGCAAATCACCAAGCGCAATATTGCAAATTTTGATGACATTACGTTTTTAACGATATTCAATACCCCTGGCATTTTAATAGAAAAATGGTCTGACAAAAAAAAATTGAAAGAAAGAAAATACCAGTCATAGCTTTCCAGTCAATGGCTTGAAAATTTAGTAATGTCCCATCAATAGCGGGGAAGCATCTGACAGTCGGTTGCTCGCGAGATATATATCAAGTACTGAAGAAAATCCCTACCAGACTCCCGTTGATTAAAACTTATTCCAAGGAATGTACAGTGACTTACTACGTGTCAAGTATGATCCAGAAACGACGTTTTTTCTATATCCCACACACTCCATGGGTCTCACTGATCCCGTATCTGGCATAATGTCTAATAATATATATTAATCCTAATTTCAACAATAACAAGACTAATGCCAGCTGGTGCGTTAAAGCACGATCAGGGTTCCCAATTCGAAATTGTGTCATCGGCTGATTTTGCTTAATCAAAGTTTGCAATACATACAGGCGTCTAATCCATCATTCTATATTCAGCCAGCGTCCATTAAAGACTTTCTGTGTCTATAATCCAAACACCTAATTCATACAACACCATTAGCACCAATTTCAATATAATAATCTTAGTATACATAAACACAGGCTTGTTTCCTGCAAGAGAGAAGCGGTCAACAATTGCCATTGATACCGGCAGGACCTCGTGATGGTCCCAAAATATGAAATCCGTATCGCCGATCAGTATTCTCAATCAATATGATTTTCGTTTTAAAGACGTTATCTACAGAACGATATATCCCAGTCACCCTTTCGTTGTGGTTGTTCGTCCAAACACCACGAGGATCTTGAAGTAAATGTTTTCATATGGCTATGTTTTCGAAGCGTAAATACATAGATATTGCACGCTACACTGGTATTTTGCTATTAATCCTCATACAGGCCTTTTAATTTATAATTCAAGCTGTCAGACACAACAAATTATGATTTTACAACGTCCTAGTCCCAGGCTGATAGAAAGATAGGATATATCCTTTTTTTTAATTACAGCACAAAATGGGAAAACAGTTGTTTGTGGTAGGCTTGTTAAACGTGCATTTTTAAAACTGAGCTACATTGTAAAATTAGGTGCACAAGCTAACGTTTAGAATTATTAGTGTGCTTTCATCAACGGGCTTAGATAAACGAATATTCTTCCGTGTTCGCTAGCCCGATTCATCTCTCTGCTGGATTAACTCTCGTTTAGTCAACTCTTCGATACTGATTGGCGCTGCAATAGAACATCCCCCTCCATCTATGTTTCTAATGGACAAAATAACTCAAGTTAGGTTAGTTACCATTGTTTAACAAATTTATTTGCACACTTACGCCACAAGAACCAAGGGCAAAACAAAACAAATACACATTAAACATGGTCGTTACACAATGAACTAGCGTCATTAGAGGCTCATTAGTCAATACATGTACATAAAATGATCAAGTATGCATGTTAAATATCCGATGGACAAACATGTTACATTTCAAAACTTAATAGGTTATATGATTTCTATGTATATTCGGGATAAATATAGTCCAGACCGGTAATTAATTACCGTTAGACAGGTAATAGACAGGGACGTTATAATTATATACTTTGTTTTAATATAGTCATCGCATATTAGTTATCGTTATATAGCCTGTATAATGGCTCTGGACCAAACGACTGAGGTTGTTTACTGTGGTCGAGCCCGTCGAGATGCCCTTCGCTTGCTCTCTGGCAGACGCTATTACTGAAAAGGACCTCCGGATGAATATTTAGGGCCTTTCCGAGATGTCTAATCACAATTTTTTTGTTGGCAAGTGTATACAATTTTATTCATTTATTTGGAATATGCAAGATTTCTCTAAGCTTGTGTGTTATCCGATAATGGCGTAGTATTTGAGCTAGTAGTCCAATAATGGTCTATCGTTTGGTCCTCTCAGTAGATATATATTAAATGAGCATCAGACTAAACATCGCAAAAAAATAAGCCCCAATAGCAAATAAATATTTCATTTGAACGACATTTGGGCTTCGGACGTCCACGGCCAGATTCGAATGTCGCATACGTTATATGTTTGCCCCAAACGTTGGAAAGTTTGGCAGAAGCTGATGTGTCATGGTTGCTACGTGGGACGATGTTAGAGAAGAGAGATCGTTAAATTCATCCCTAGATCATATTACGTATGCACAGGCATACACCGACCCATTGCTCATAGCAATCCTTTTAGATGATCGAAATTTGAAGATGCACGATCGTAACAACGTATTAGAATAATTGGCAATATCTGTTTCTTGAATATTTCATGATGTCTATAATTCATTGCGCTGTTACCGAACAGAATATAATTTTCTCTCATAACGTAACGATAATTCTCTTTGTCACGCACTGAGAGGAAGATAATGAAAATGAATATATGTAGTACACGCACGCTATAAAATAAACCGGCGCTGAAACTGAAGAATATACGGAGCCGTAAAAGGGCCTTGGAAATGTTTTTTTTAACCCCGTAACGACTTAATCCACCAATGAAATTCCGTCTTACTTCTTTCGCTTTTATTTTGTTAGCTGACAACTGCCGTGCAAAACAGCGTTTGGATATGTAGTATGAAGTCTGATAATGCCATTGAAGTAATAAACTTTGGATACATTGGAGACATATGTAGGCTATAGAAGTGGGGAAGGTTGACGATATCTGCCGACTAAAAGTTAACCATATGACTCCATACCCAAAACTGCCAATTCACATGACTTCTCTGTGTTGGTCCGATAATATCGCCAAAATTGTTTAATAAGTCGTTATAACGACTTGATAGGGGCTAAACAAAAATTCCATGTCTCTTTTACGGCTCCGTATGATTATTATCATGTGCCAGGTGAAATTTGTGCGGAGCCGTAAAAGGGACATGGCAAAACAAAATTTGGTCCCTATTAAGTCGTTATGACGACTTATTATGTCGCTATAACGTGTTATTATGTCGTTATAACGACTTAATCCACCAATGAAATTCCGTCTTACTTCTGCCGCTTTTATTTTGTTAGCTGACAACTGCCCTGCAAAACAGCGTTTAGATATGCAGTATGAAGTCTGATAATGCCATTGAAGTAATAAACTTTGGATAAACTGGATACATATGTAGGCTATAGAGGTGGGAAAAGTTGACGACGTCTGCCGACTAACAGTCAACCATATGATCCTATACCCAAAACTGCCAATTTACATGGTTTCTCTGTGTTGCATGTCCAACTTTGATTGGTAAGGGAAGACAACTCTGTCAAGCGCAGATCGCCTCCACTGCTCAACATGGCCGGGGAAATTAACCTAGATTAGATTGGACAATGGTTTTCGAAGCTGAAAATCAAGCATTTCTGTTCGGGTGACAACATTTGCTAGCATATTAAGTTAATTTCGAATAGTATATCAATACGATGTGCTATTTTATTTTCCCAAAGTAAATGTTTTATTTGCTTCCAATTTGATTTAAAAATGAGGGTTCAATTTGCATTTTCAACCTATACCTTAGCAACCTATGCCTTAGCCGAAAGTAGCTCATTTTTAAAAGTTTATAGGTAAAACACCGTTCAGCCAACGATATTTGCCAGCATGGCGTTATACATACCATACCGTGTTCTATCTCATGGTTATTCATTTGATCTAATTATTACATATCTTCTTGCTTCCATTTCAATTTAAAATTTGAGAATTTTTAGAGAAAGACACTATAAGGCGTTCAGCCGGAGTAATTAAGTGGGGGCCGGTCCGTGGCTATTAACGCTGAGACCTGGTGACAGGTGACGATACCTGTTGGGCCGATTAAACATGGATCACAATTGTGTATTGCACGAGGCGAAGGTTTCATGGGCTGTCTCTTTGATCCTCCCGATAATCAACACCTAATGTATTGTCACATTTCCGTCTTAAGGATGTCCGCTGGTGGTTTTTGGCTTTGGCAGCCATTTTGCCTGTTTTTCCTATTGGATTATCTCCCTTTTCTAGGTTAAGATATAGGGATTTCCTTTAAAAGCCTTCTAGCCGAGAATTTTTCACACCAACATTCATCTAATTTGATAAATTTTTATAGACAATGTGATTATCTGCAAACAGTTAGAATATAAGAAAAAGTTAAATACTATTTATATGATTTTTTCATGAATATGCTTCAAAACTAGGGCTATTCCCTATGTTTTCTGGGTTATCAAATTGAGCATGGGTCGGTCCACTTAACGTTGCCTACAGCTAAAAAACGCACACCAACCTATATTTTTTTCTTTGTTTTTCCTCATATTACACAAGTATGAATGCAACAATACACATTATTTAAAAAGTTAATTACTTTGATTTACCATCAGCGGACATTCTTAACGTTTGCCGTAGAATAGATAATCATTAGAGTCTTGTTTTACCCAGAAAGTCGTCAACTTTATGTTTGCAAAGGAGGAAGTCGAACAATAGAATCGAAAGCTCTTCTATCATATTGTAGCTTGGGTTCTTGTCATTATTGCGCCTTCGAAAACGGTATGGACAGGAACATCCAGCAGGTTGATTTTCATAAATGATTATGTGCTCAACACCAAAGACAATATCGCTCAGCTTCTTTACACCGTTATTCCACCCTGAAAACGTAGACTGTAATAGACTTTATATGAGTATTTGTTGCCAAATACAATGGGTGAACTCCTCTTCCATGATCAGGATGCTGTGATTTATGTTTGTTGACGTAATACTTAAACTGGAACATGGAAGTGTTATTCATTGAAATTCACACGGTATCGATACAACTTTTCTCGAATATGTTCACAAGCATTGTTTTATAACTGGTAGGTCGAAATGCCCCAATAATCTGTAAGAATACATGTTTAATACATTTCGCTTTAACAAATATATTATTAATATTCATCGGTTTGTGAAGTGCATATTTTGTAAAATTCTTTCACCTAAGTTTTATTGCTTAAATTCAATGTTCAATATCTGCTCCCACTTATGCCTTGTGTGTGTGTGTAACAGGCTTGCCTATAAGCTCAGATATTCTATCACAGTTAAATATATTTAAAGATAATACATTGGGAGTTGATTGTACTATTAACGAGTAAGTTGGAGACCCCAATCGACCCCATGCTGGGTAATCTTGAGTCGGGCTCAATACACTGTCGGTCATACACCGTTTAAGCGGCAGTCAAAAGACGGCTGGCACCTGTGTTCAGCCAAGCGTGCAGTAATATACCGCGGCGCCATCTAGCGGCCAGTTAGCAGAAATTACTATCCATATTTCGGTATGGTCCGATAATATCGCCAAAATTGTTTTGCTCGCCACCCTCCATGACAGATGATTAAGGGGCTTTTAGCGTTGGCTCGGGATTAGTCACGGAAGTTGTACAGCCAAACTGCTTTCCATCCCGTTGACGTGAGCCCTACAGCCCCATATTGGATTATAGTTTTGATGGTTTTTCCGCAGAGATTAATACATGTGATACACGTGCCGTAATCCTACTATCATAATGCACCACAATACAGCGTGTTGCATCTGTAAATTCGACACTTTTCTAGTAGACTTTTCATAGACTGAACAAGACTGAACTTATGGAGTTTTACATCTACTTATGAAAAATGAAGAGACCCATGCGATCAAAAACATAACAGTCGGGACTGAGTTTCCGATCGAACAACGGTTTAATGTTCATTCAAAACAAACAGAAAATATTCCGTCAAAATGCACCAGAACAAAATAAATCGAACACAATGTATATAGATTAACTTTCACTTTTGTTTCGCATAAGCACGCATCGATATTGAAAAGTGCCACACCTTATGCCTCCGTTTGACATTCTGGTAAAACACATACAAATCAGGACTATAACACACCACACGTGGTGCGCTCGCAGCCATAATTTTTGCACATTAAACATCGAAATATTGTGCGCTTACAAACCACATAAATAGATGTCTGTTTAATATAACAATAGATACTCTGATTAAATAATCAACATTCGTTTATTTTACATATAATTTGAAGACATTATTTCTACATGAAATTCCAGGGTTTCATGGGGGGGGGGGGCGGAACCTCCTGACTCCCACCCCCTGTAGATCTGCCCTTGATACTATATACCTAAACGCCGTTTCACCGGGGAGTTGTTGTCAGCTAACAAAATAAAAGCGGCAGAAAATGACGGAATTTCATTGGTGGATTAAGTCGTTATAACGACATAATAAGTCGTTATAACAAGATAAGTCGTTATAGTGAAACGACTTAATAGTTGCTAAAAAAACATTTTCCATGCTCCTTTTACGGCTCCGTAAATTTGAGACTTGTTATTGTAGCATTTTGCCTTGCAATAGAATTCGTTCAACCGGTTTAGTTGAAATGTTAGAATAAAATGCAATCGTTTCATCCGATATCTAGTTGTTAGTCTTCGTTTTCTATGATGTCAGTGAGATATCATTATGTTGCTATTGTCAAATCAGTATAGTTGACCAGTATTCTCTTCGTCGAAATCGTTTTCTGCAGTGTCTTTTTTTATCTCTTTCACGCTTTGATTGCGGTAGTCCAGAGGAACACCATGACTATCTTGTATGCAATGATATACATGTATACACGACCCATATCCCCTAGGTTAAAGAATACCAAACAAGTTAAAGAAAGTAGCGTCAAAGACACTGCAAATTATTGGACTTCCCAATCGATGTTAAAATTAAAAAACTTAAATTTAGAAATTTTAGACAAGAGGCGCGTGGTGCAATCCACAGTTTAAAGGTGGATCTCATTTGGATTATTGCTTGTTTCGTTTGGAAGCCTATCTGATCTGACGTTCTGGGCACCTCACCCCGCTCTCAAGTGAACTTTTCTCTGCACAAAACTGGGAAACAGTATTTGTATTTTACGTCAGAATAGTATTTACTAATTCATCTGACACTGTTTGCGAAGAAAATAACATGAACAAAAATATTTTAAAAAAACGGCGGGAAAATGTCTTCTGGGTAAATACCGCCAGTGTGAATTCACCATAGTGATCATCTTGGATTATTATTTACATTTCTAATAGAACATAACGCAACGGTATATTGAGGTATTTCTCATGTCCCTAGTCTCTAGGTTAACGTAAATATTTAGATGGGTACGGAATCCTTGTTATATACCGATACCTCAAGAGATAAAAAACACAGATAAATGTCATAGAAATAGGATGTCAAAAGACAAGGTGTCGTGGGAGAGAACACATTAGAAGTGGTTCGGTGATCTGCTTCGAGCACAATCGTAATTGAACAGGATGGCGAACTGGACAAATAAAACGGCTTCTAAGATGTGAACTGCTACCATTCGATAAATTGATTTCACACTACCATATAAACATCCACCAGCCAGGGCAACGAACTGATTGCAAATTCATAGGAAATAATTGTATTCTCAACTTGGAACGCACGGCCCCGTGGCATATCAAAACCCATACATTGCGGTCGCAACCGCAACAACAAACGATTGCCTTGCGCATGAATACTCGGCATAAAATAGGAACCATATATATATTAGCTAATACGGGTTTATAAAGTGAAACCATTTCTTGAGAGCCAGGCGTCTACAAGGATTGTTTTGATAGCGCGATCCAAAATTTCAATATCGAGATGATATATAACATTCAGCCTTTGCCCCTTATAAACGTTTGCAAAAGCCGTTACATTGGAGAAGACCTTAACAAGGCAAAGAACCAAACTATATGTCCATTTTGTAGATGAGTGTTACATGTCTCGTCTAGCTCCTCCCTTAAAATCACAAGGATAATTGCGATGTTAAGAGTCAACATGCCGGAGATATTAAGGATTTCTACACACCGTACCGCGACGCAGAATGTTGCAACCAAATAAGGGTTCAAGTCCACGAGCCTGTCCCAGTAGCAGCAGGGTGACTGATTGGACTAATTTGGGGGTCTTCGCACTTCGCCCTCAAAATCCCCATTTAGAGATATTCTACGCTAGCACGCCTGACGTATGTGCAAAGGGCAAATGCACTTCAGAAAGAATTTGAATCCGCCACTGGTGTGTGGCCGAAGTTCCCCAGTCTCGCGCCGCTCTGGTGGCCTTGCTAGAGACCTTCGACCGCTTTGTAGCGAGACAGAAATCGGAACGGAACGCTCAAGTCTTTACCGATGAATTTAGAAGAGTCGCGTCCATCGAGATCCAACCAGATGACTCACCCTTTGAGCTCGACAAGGCGGTTCCTCCACTAACACAACCACCAAAGGGTTTAGACCGGGACTGGTACCGCATGCGGCGAGAAGCCGAAGACGAGTTTGAGGTGGACGGCGCACGGTTCGTCTTCTCTACGTTCTACGTCGAGGAGGACGGCGACCCGTTGGGAATCGGGGATGTGAACTTGTTTTTTGGGGCACCGGGGTGAGAAATACATTCTCCACAGCACTATGGACGACCAGCGCGCTGTCGCACTTCTTCGAAGCCCCCCAGGCAAATACCTCCTGAGGATTAAGTGGCTGCGAGGGCAACTAGTTGACCTTGACGGTACCACGGAGTGGATCTTTTGAGGACAAATTCGACCCCGTGCGATTGTAGCGTCGAAAAGGAGGACGCGCTGTTGAACTCTCTCGAGAAACTCGAACAGGCGCTCATTTTTAAAGGTACGAGCATCACACATTAAACCAAATTTGTCTTGAAATATCTGTTTATATAACACATACAATCTACATGTACCTGTAGATGAGTGAAAATGCACATCAGGTCGAGCTATACATTCACAACAGCAAGATTATTGTGGTATGGTTGAGGTCATCAAAGTTTTTTAGACCTTCACTTAACATGTCCACAGACAATACCAGCACTAAAACGTGGCTTTTAAATTATCTAGTAGACTACTCATCAGATGCCACGGTCAATGGCTCATAAGAGGTCACTTAAGTCACAAACAGTAACTTCTCATAAGAGATCGCGTTCTTTGTTTCAGAGCTGCCCTGGTTTATCGGATCTGCTGCAAATTGTTCTTCCTGGTGAACAGTTTCTTCTGTGACTTGTCAATGTATGTGCATGTGTTAGTTCGGTTAATTTGTTGCAGAAACTATTAAAAAAACAGGGCTATTCCACCAAACGCCTCAACTCAAAGTTTCTCAAATTTGGCGATACATATCGCATGCTGATAGCAAAATACGAACGTAGCGTGCAAGATCTATGACGCTACGTTTCGTAACTTGTGTCTAATTCCGCTTAACCCGGGGCTAGGGGCCGTATGAACCCATGTACTTCAAGATCCTCATGGTACTCATATGAACAGTCACAATCAAAGCGTGACTGAGATACATCATTCTTTAGATGACGACTTTACAACGAATATTATGGATTAAGAATACTGATCAGCGATACGGATTTGATATTTTTGGAACATCATGATGTCTTGCCGGCATCATTGAAAACTGTTGACCGCCTCTCTCTTGCAGGAAACAAGCCTATGTTTATGTATACTATGATATGACGACGGCTGAATTATGAATGACGGACTAGACGCTTGTAATCCAGTAGGATCTCGATGGTATGCAAGCCAATGTCACTTGGTTCAGAGGCCATTTCCAGCAGTGCATCAGTTCTGGAAGCCGTCAAAGTAGCTTAGGCCGTCTTCTTACCATGCCAAGCGAAGCTAAACACAGTGTCACACTCCAACATTTGGAGTGTCTGTGTCTTCTCTAGTCAGATGCTACCTGCTGGTTTGTCGGCTGCCAGGTACCGGAAAATCTTCTCGATTCAGAATCTTACGTGTCCTCGCAACATCAAAGTGCATCACGCCTGGAGTTCGTATTGGATTCTCTGAAAGTCACAGCGGGAGCAAAACATGAGAAAGGAACACACAGACGTGTAGAGCCATCAACAGCCACACCAGAACTCGCTCACGCAGTGCTGAAATGGTCATGTGCACCAAGTGTCATACCATCTAAAGGTTCTTAATCCTGCTGTACGACAAAACTAACACATGCTAAGACAATAACAAGGCACGGAAGAATCTCTTCGAGAGGAATAACAATGTTCAACAGATGTGCAATAGCTATGGAACATCCTAATATAGCCACTGCTACCTTCACCAACCATCTGGCACTGGAACAAGACATAGGAAGGTCAGTACGAGCCACGCTGGTTGAGACCATCCAGAGCACCCAAGGTCTAATGTGATCTAGTATCTGTGCAGAACAGCTGGGACTAGATCAAGGAGGAGGCATTTAACCCTTCCTGGCCTGGGGAGGCCATTATGGCCCCCCCTACCAAACTTTCTGCACTATCTCCGGAACGGCAAAAAATGGAGAGCTGAAACTCCGTGACTTTATAGTTTATCTTATTGGGGTCATTTTGAGCCTATTTGCATAACCCCCGAGCAGAGGATCATGGGTAAAATCAAGATGGCGGCCACGTGGGGTACCAGAAAAGAGATGTTTTTGTCATATCTGACATATCTTTTCCGCGATGAAAAGTGGGCAAAACTATTTTATTTCATATGACATTAATATTTGCTAATTTTTCATGCAATTTTTTAGGAGAAATTGCAGAACTAAAAAATTCGGAAAATCTGACCGAAAAATCGACAAAAAATGCCGTTTTTGAAAATGACGTCACTGTGACGTCATCAAAGCGGCCATCTTGGATTTTTTTTTACATTTTCTGGTAGAGCTTGACCCAAGGTATAGTGTAATAAGTTTCAGCTCCCTAGTTCAAGGGGTAAGAAAAATAATTAGGGGTGGGGGCATTTCGGCCCCCAGGCCTGGGCATGTCCCAAAAAGCCCAGGCTAGATAGGGTTAAATATACAGCTCTTTGTGTGTG
>JAVTVY010055998.1:0-30178 GCA_036873755.1 Hanleya hanleyi | reverse complement strand
CGTGAACCCCTCAGCCTGTTTTTTTTTTTTTTTTTTTTTGTCAAGTAGGATCAGGGCTGCATCTAGAGTCAGTTTAGTTCCAGAAAACGTATGGGCACCCAAAACTCAAATGAAACAAAAAACGAAACTGCTGTTGTTCAATTTGAAAGGATTTCTGAAGGAAATACTCCTAGAAAAAGCTTCTGGAAGCCACAATATCGATCCCATTGCATAGCTGGGTATTGAATTTCATGTTAATAAACCTCTGTTTTGTGATTGATCACAGGCTCTTTGTGCCTAAATTCACTAAAAAAATTGGACCCTCAATAATGAATTACGAAAAGGAACTGGGAGTTTGGGATCGGAACCAGCAAAAAATCCCTGGATACAGCCTTGCGGATACAGTTTGTGTGGTTTCTGTAATGTATATAATAGACTTCGTTTTCACGTGAGTGGTGTGCTGGGATTACAGCATGCAAGAAAGTGTAGCTTTATCAGTGGCAATTTATGCATTGCACAAGTGTGATAACAAGTTAATGGCATAGAATCACAATGATTGACACAAGCCCACCATTATCATTATTTGGGTGGGTGGGGGGAGGTGGGGGCATAAGCTCCAGGTATGCAAACTGGTTCAAAATTGCACAGAGTCAGGCTAAAATGGGCTCTCCTAATCACTCGTTTTAAATAATTTCCAAGGTACAGTCACATGTTTGGTGACAAAAATTGAAGCATTATGTTGTACCAGTTAAATGTGTGGCCACAAATATGGTTCATGCAAAGGTTTTAGGATAAATCATATGATGTAGAATACAATGATTTAACAGCAAAATTGAAGAAAAATGCTGTCCTTCATTTAAGGCGACGCGAAATTCAAACTAACAGGGGTTCGATACTGCAGGGATTCCCCTGACAGTTATTTCATATTACACTTCTGAAATAAAATATGTTTTGTGCAAAAGCTTTAGGATAAATCGTATGATGTGGATTAGAAAGATTTAATAGTAAAATTGAAGAAAAATGTTGTCCTTCATTTAAGGCGACGCGAAATTCAAACTAACAGGGGTTCGATACTGCAGGGATTCCCCTGCCAGTTATTTCATATTATACTTCCGAAATAAAATATGGTTTGTGCAAAAGCTTTCGGGTAAATCTATGTAGCAAAATTGAAGAATGCGATGCGAAATTCAAACCTAACAGGGGTTCGATGCTGCGCCGGTTATTTCCTCTTGTACTTCTGAAATGAAATAATGTCCCCAACCTGTTAGTTATTACTATAAAGGAATAAATTTTAGGTGATTCTGCATGTGTGTGTGAAAAAACAATGTACACTCCATCTCATACATATTTCACGAAGCTGAGAAGCTGTGGATAGGAAAAAGTCCAATAACATTTAGTGCCCCAAGGGTGGGGAAATCCTCCCGAGGGTAGTGCATATGTTGAACAAGTGTAGCATGTAAGCTCCCAGATAAATGGGAAATAAAAGGGGAATAAATGGAAATTAATTGAATCTTGAATGGACCAGGCTTCCTTGTATCAGAGAACTTTCAAAAGTCACAATAAAACATGCAACAAAGGGTTCCCTATGGGCATAGATAACAGTGCAAAAGATAAGCCATCAATAAATAATAAAAAAATAATAATTAAAAATCATGAAATCATCATAGCCATCTGAAAATCTAATCATTTCATCAGTGAACATTCAGGAAGCTCACACCAAAGTTTGGTCAGGCCTGACTTGATAGATCTGCAGATTTTCATCGGACAAGAACATGTTGATGGGCATAGTTAACAGTGCAAAATCTGAGCCATCAATGAATAATAAAAAAAAATAATTAAAAATCATGAAATCATCATAGCCATCTGAAAATCTAATCATTTCATCAGTCAACATTCAGGAAGCTCTCACCAAAGTTTGGTCAAGCCTGACTTCATAGATCTGCAGATATTCAGCGGACAAGAACATGTTGATGGACGGACGGACGTACGTACATGGCAACGACAAGACCCCGCAGCCCTATGGGCTGAGGGGTAATAATACTAGCACTATACTAGCACTTGTCCTGAAGACGGCGCTAATGGGCTTCCCAATTATGGCTGAAATATTGCTGTGCGGCGTTAAACATTAATTCTCTCTGTCTCATTCTCTCTCTCTCTCTCTCTCTCTCTCTCTCTCTCAATCATACGTTTTGAAAATGTGCATTGAAATACCTTGCACTTTAATGAATGAATGGTGTACGATATGTAACGGTAACGCACCATGAAAACAGTATAAAGATATACAGAATAATTGCGGGGTGGTTGTCCACAGACAGGTGGTATCCGTGAGCATACTTTAGCTGCTTGTGATATTTGAGGCGCCACGCACAAAACTACAATTTGGGATGAGATGATTCGCAGATAAGGTCAGACAAACCAGACAGTTATCAAAACGCCTTTGATGTAACAATCTAGTTACAGAATGTCTAAGGAAGAAAGCGATGCATAGCGTCCAACAGGAAGCATTGTTTACTTTCTTCGTCTGGTGGGGTTAGCGATTAAAATGCATTGAGCGCTTCGATTTACTTCATACTGGTGACCATCAAATACAGTTTGAGCGTATCATCTCTTGCCTAAATGAATTTGCCGCCAGTCTGTTGCTGTAAATATGTCATTGCTGAAGCACCCGAGATAGATTCAGACCAGCAAAACTCTATCAGCACCTAAATACATTATTTAAAAAACATAGCATTCCATATATTGACTTGGGAGCATTCGACACACTCTGCTTCATATTTATCTAAGACTCTCAATCGTGCTCATAAATATCTTATCCCTTTAAATAAATGTTTACATCTTTTACACTTCGTAAATTTACATAATTGAACGGGATTTGATATCCCAAAATAATAACTTTATATCACGTGTGTTGAGTTGAACGCGTTGATCAGGAACGGGTTGATGCGGAGGGAGAGGTGACTTCTAAGAGCTATATTACTGCCGCATCAATCAGTACATGAAGAAACGATGGTTGCTTGGTTGTTTGAAGGTTAACGTCGCATCTAACCTTATTGGTCACACGGCGACGATGACCCAATCAAACATACTATAGCAAAACCCTAACCCTAGCAAAACCCTAACCCTAGCAAAAACCTAACTAAAACAAAAGCAAAAGATTTTGAATTTCGAATTTTGAAAATTATGCTCTACAGACACTGGTGATCACAATGGATCGTTAGAAAGCCTAATTTCTTTGGCACTTTAATATACCTCCAATAATGATCGGGCAGCACTCGAATATGTGAGTATTTGTAATTGGTTCGCGCTAAACCATTAATGGCTAATGCACATAAGAATTGACTATTGGATATTGCATGGAAGACAAATACATTCCGACTTCAATACTCTTCAACATGTATGCACATTGTATTCCATAACACTCGATTATGTGCACGGATAGATGAAAATGCTGTGAAATACGTGGAGTGAAATAACAATATCATGACGCAAGCTGGTTATTAATTGTTGTTTATGAATACCGACAGGTGCATTGCTCCGAAACATAATAGTGCAGATCAAGTACTCCAATTTGAGAAAAACCGGTGGGTTCCTTTCCCCGCCATTAGGCCATAGTCGACAGCCTGGCGAACGGAAAACAATGTTGACATATTGCTCACTGGTATGCACTAACACTAGTGATAAAAGAGCCGGTCACTACCAGGATGTATTAATGCCCTTTTTCTATGTAAGAAAATTGCGATAACATAATTTAGAAAAAGGAATTAAATATAATTTGTTTTATAAATGATGAATTTGGAGCTGGAACCTACAGCGCTGGGTGAAATAGCTTATCTGCAGTTTAAACGCAGTATCTAACCTTTTGGAACTTTAGCATCTTCACCCTGAATAATGAACACATTTGTGCTGACAAGTCGACAATTAAAATCTTTTATTAATTATGTTTTAGTGATCTAAGTAAGTCAGAACAAAACTTACTGTACGAAATGGAGAGATAAATTGAATGAATTGATGTTTGTCTGGTTTTTGATTGCCTACCCGCTACACTACACTGCCAAAAATACCCTACCTATTTAGGATAATGCCCTAAAATTTTCTTGAAATAAGATAATTTTACTCAAAATAAGTTAAATTTTAAGAAAATTTTTAGATTTTTTTTTCTTGTTTAAGTAAAATATTCTTACCCCATTCCAACTTTTACTTAAACAAGAAATAAAAATCTTAAAATTTAAAAAAAAAAATTAAAACAAGATTTTTTTAAGAAAAATTCTTCAATTTTAAAATTTCTTTTCTTGTTTAGGTAAATTTTGGAGTGGGGTAAGAATATTTTACTTAAACAAGAAAACAAATCTTAAAATTTGACTTATTTTGAGTAAAATTATCTTATTTCAAGAAAATTTTAGGGCATTATCTTAAATAAATAGGGTAGTTTTGGCAGTGTACTTTTCCGAAAGAGCTTAAAATACGCCCAATTTATTCCAATTGAGCTTTCCACATATTTTCAACTCGTAATCCGATACTGGTTCTGATCAAAATTCTTACGTTTTATTTCAAATTGGAACTTGTGGATGTATACTGGCAGTATTGCTCCAAATATAGGGTCTTTTTCCACAAAGTTTTCCGAGTAACCCAAGGGGAGGGCCGAAAAGTGGGGAAAGGGACCATGGCTCTTTGAGAGTGTCGTGTGACATCTACATGTATAAAAACACCCCATATTGGGTTCAAATTCTTGTAGAAAACGTCTGAACGGCTTTTTGCTACAATTCCCAATTTCATTTTTATCACAAGCTAATACGTTCTGTATGTTGGAAAGAAATGTCAAAATTATATATTTTCACGGTGTCGCCTATAGGGATCTTGAATTGGTTGTCTTGGAAATATTTCCGTAGTTTGGCTCGATATTTAAATGTACGTGTATGCTGCAGAATTGTGACTTACACGATATCTATCATATGTGTTCTGTATCTATGAGGTTTAAGGCGCTTCGCTGGTGACCGCTAGCCTCACATCGCTGAACCGGTGTGGAGGCTAAGAATGTCCGATGGCTACGAGTGTCCGGCTCCTATCTTTTAACCCAGCTAGAACAGTTTTCTCCACACTGGAGTGTCCGTCCTCTGTTGCAATAGAAAAGGATATGAAAAGGGACACTAATCCCCAGGACACTCTTAGCCATCACACCGGCATGGGTTCCAGCTCAGGTGGTCCATGTGTGGAAGTTTGTTAGCTACTTGCCGACGGGCGGTGGTTCTCTC
This sequence comes from Hanleya hanleyi, assembly GCA_036873755.1. Classification (NCBI taxonomy): domain Eukaryota; kingdom Metazoa; phylum Mollusca; class Polyplacophora; order Lepidopleurida; family Hanleyidae; genus Hanleya; species Hanleya hanleyi. The sequence continues at coordinate 24,950 of JAVTVY010055998.1, read as the reverse complement.
CTGGTACTCCGGCTTCCTCCATCAACCAAACTGACTGTCACCATACGAGTGAAACAAACCTGAGTGTGACATTAAGCCAACCCCCCCCCCCCCACGCCTGATCTATCACCTTCAATGCTACATGTTTAAAGGACAACTTTACGTTTCTAAGTCACGTGGTTTTTCAACCAGACAAAAAAAATGTCGATGCTACAGTTGTATTCAATAGACCACTTAGCGTATAGTTTTTTGCATTGATATCTCTAGAACGTTTGGACGGCAGGATGTGAAACTTCTCGCGATCATTGGTACCTAGCCAGTCTAGTAACCACAGATGCAGGTGATTGGCTTAAATTGGCGGCCGTATTGCATTATTAAAACGCAAAACCTATGGAGATCTCCTCTGGGAGTGCTGAGCCGATCGGCTCGAAACTTGGCATACATGATCTTTGGATAGGGCTCTCTCAAAGTCATCAAGGACAAGTTGCTGAGATAAACAAGATGGCTTTTGACCAATCAAAATGGTCGATATTTTCAAGTTACGGATTTGTCAAAGAAAAGTATCTACATATATGCGGTGCAACAAGGCGGTCATGAGTATGCAAAATTAAGTTTCCAGGTCATATGCTTTGACCGCCATCTTCGGTTTTGTTCTCTTGAACCCTGATAGGTACAGACTTCTTGTCTGTTGCAATATGCCACGAAGGCCATTATCTGTTGCACTGAAAGAAAATAATGTTGGTTGACTGAAATGCCTGGCGGCCATGTTGGATTTAACCCAGAACCTACGGTGATCTTCTCCTCTGAAACTACAGAACTGATCGATGCGAAATTAGGTAAGGATGATCAATGGATCGAGGTGGAAAAAATAGCCGTCATCAAACAATCAAAATCGTCGGATGCTGGTGGACTGTTACTCCCCGATGCCCACCCACAGTACATGTCACTCGACAAATATATGTAGGTTTATTGTTTCGGTGGGAAATTTAAGCCGTACGACGTCGGACATTGCAGGTTAGTTTTTCTAGGTTTCTTGCATTTACCAGGTTACCCCGTGTTAAGGCGTTTACTCCATCAGACATCAATAATGCTCATCCATTAACATCAAATGAGTTGTTTGAGCTGATCTGTCACCACAGCTCCCGAGCTAGCGTATCTAATTCCTTAAGCCGGTGCTAGGGGCCGTGTGAATATTTCATAGTCTCAACATGAACAGCTACAATTGAAGCGCGACTGAGATACTAAGGCTACGTCCGCGAATCCACCGTTTTCTAGGGTCTGAATGTTCGGTGTCGACGAATACTTTCCTGTAGAATCATATGGTTGCATTTTAGTCGCCAGACGTAGTCAATTTTTCACACCTTTTGCATATTGCTCCAATTTTAATTAAGCTATTTGAAAAAGGAAAGTAAGAAAATATATGCTATACGATATGGTGATCACAAATATTCAAAAGCCTTGTTCCTAAGTCACGTAGTTTGGCCGCCATCCTGAATTTTGTCACATTTATTAGGAGCTGTAACGCTTGAACAATAAGATATACAGACTTTAGTTGCATTCGGAAATATACCATTCATTGTCCATAGCTCCAACAGTTTCGCGGCTATAGAGGATGAATTTGTCTGATTTCAAAGGATATACGGACATATATGTATATAGGGTGAAGGTTAGGGTTACACCTGTTTATGTTGAAGTAAAGCACGAATTTGGAGATTTCTGAATGCACACATAACAACGGTGAAAGGTTCTGGTGTTTTAAACTTTTTGAACTTTGAATGGTATCTATTCAAAGCTCAGTTCAAACGTTTTAGTGCTAGGCTTTTAATAGCGTATTTCTTGTTTTCTGGAATGCAGCAGAAAACTAATGTGGATTGAATCTTCTAGCAGATATTACAGTTTTGTTTACGTTTTTCAGCTGAAGTGGCCAATGATTGAAAGGATTATGAGCCATGACACATCACATGAAATAATGAGAAATTACGTCAGTGACGACAAATGGATTACATAAGACCAGGAAATGTGTTAGTTGATGTATATCATTAGTTTTCTTCGGCTTTATCCACGGGTAGATTGTGAAAATCTACGTGTCTAATCACCAAGCAGAGCCTGTTCATTTAGATGCTGCGTAAGCGATACTCACATTTTATGATGAAACTATAAGCGCCGAGGTGTAAAAAGCTTGTTATTCATTAGTCATTGAAATCTGTCGTGGTTAGTTTATGAATAAACAGTGCTTTATATTAAACTTCAACCAACTCTTTGTGTAATAACTACGATACAACCACTAGTGTTCTTTAGCACAAAGATTGGCATATGTGAACAGCAATTGTGTTGGTGGTGCTGTAAAACAGATCCAAGTGTACCGGTACGTACTTGAGTCTTGAGTAACAGAAAATGCATATACACGTGTGGCGTTTATAAATCCCATTGAAGTGAAAACTAACATTGAGCTTACATGAAAGTGTGTGCCTTGAATAAAATTATCCAGATTTGTCTTCCATCGTCAGCCGCTATTTGTTAACAATTGCAGATTCATTTACTTTCCATGTTCAATTAGTGAATCTCTTAGTTGATGTAAACTATTCTACTCTATTTTCCTGGTCCGCACGGGGCATATGGTAAAGAGATTTAGCTTTTCAGCTATAGTCTCGATTTCAGACGAACTAGTACTCAACTAAATGTAATTAGGATGAGCGTGTATCTTTGAAGGTTTCGGATCGTGAATTGTTTAAACGCGTGGAAAGGCGTTAACTATATGTCCGGTACTTTTCATCGCTGAAAAACATATACTACTCACAGACACGCAAACGTACATCATACCGAAAGTTGTAACTGATTGTATAAATCACTAGAGAGAGAGGTACATTTTTATCCTTTGAAACAACTCTTTAAGTTAAACGAAAAATTCGCCGTGATAATTCAAGAAATAGAAAGAATTCAAAATTATATTTAAGCAAGGTCTTCGAAGACATTAAATCGAGATAATAATTAGTTTTGATATTTAATATCTGATCTATTTTTGTTGTTTTCTTCCACGATGTATTAGAGATATTTTTATATCCAATGTACTATTAAAATGTATCGTTTTATACATGATCTTCCAACACTATACACGTCATCACAAAAAAATCACGCTATATGGATGATAATCCCACATAAGCGAGGCTGTAAAGCATGTATACCCCAATTCACTGGACTTGAAAGAAACCACTGAGAGTTCAGATGTATCCCGCCTAAAGCATTTGCTAGATCTGATGAAGAATATGACGATTCCATTCCACCTCAAGGACATCATTGCCGAAACTTGTCAACAAGGCTTTACATCCTCTCAAAGTTTCTCATTGAGTGAAATGAATATTGAACACTGTCGCCAAAATACGATGGTAATATAAAAGATCTTTGGTGCTATACGCTTCGTAACCTGCGTTTAATTGCACATAATCTGGGTCATTTGAACGCCAGGTGTTTAGCTCCCTGAAGTTTTCAAGTTGGCAGTCACTATCAAAGCGTGACTGAGATGAATCTCGGGCCCAGTGGCGTGGAATTTTCTGCCATCCCGTGTCAGAAACAGTCCATCTTTGGCTGTGTTTAAACACGAATGTTATAAATACATTTACGAGGATGTTTTTGCCAAAACATGATCCTTATTGTGTTAGAATGTGAGCTCTATTTTTTATATCCTATACACTGTTTGTTATTATGATTGTTATAGCACTCGGCTCCCAGGAAGAGCATCGATAGATGATGGCTGACCGAGTTTTTATAAATAAAGCTTCTATTCTATTCTATTCTATTCTATGTATTAAACTAGTACTCGAGAGAACGACTTGGAAATTCACTCGAATTAAAGAGCACTTGTCAGTGATAAGGATTTTACAAATAAAAGATCATGCTACCATCACTGAGAACAGTTTACCGTTTATCTCCTAGAGAAACAAACTTTTGTTGTCATCTTATGCCTGTTTGGAGTTGGTTGGAACTGTCAGACGAAAAGGTCGTTCGATTATTGACGTAGAAATTATTTTGTGGAGGACGGCTGAATACGGAATGTCGGATTTGATTCCACAACCTAGGCGTATTCTTATCTGTTTACAACTGATTTACTATCGTTCGCTCGAACGAACTGGCCATTTGCCTAAAGTTCTTATTACGTTTTTATCATAATGTATATAATGCGAAAGTATACAGTGTTTACTCAAGAGATGATCTACTAGGTATATATGGGCTGGATTGGATACATATGTAGAAATCAGTTGCAGCATTTCCAAAATATATTCCAAGCGTACTTTAGAACCGTAACCAAATCCCGCACTTATATGTTGTTGGTTTTTGCGACAGGATGCTTATCCATCCGGTATTATGGATACCTTAATCATAGCAAGATATAATAATACTAGCACTTATCCTGAAGATGGCGCTAATGGGCTTCTCCATTGTATCTGAAATATTACTGCACGCGGCGATAAACCTTGATTCTCTCTCTGTCTCTCTCACTCTCTCTCAATTATACGTTTTGAAAATGCGCATTGAAATACTTGGAACTTTAATGATTGAATGGTGTACGATATGTAACGGTAACGCACCATGAAAACAGTATAAAGATATGTAGAATATATGTGGGGTGGTTGTTATCTACAGACAGGTGGTATCCGTGAGCATACTTTATCTGCTTGTGATATTTGAGGCGCCACGCACAAAAGTACAATTTGGGATGAGATGATTCGCAGATAAGTTCAGACACACCAGACAGTTATCAAAACGCTTTTGATGTAACAATCTAGATACAGAATGTCTAAGGAAGAAAGCGATGCATAGCGTCCAACAGGAAGCATTGTTTACTTTCTTCGTCCGGTGGGGTTAGCGATTAAAATGCATTGAGCGCCTCGATTTACTTCATACTGGTGACCATCAAATTTAATTTGAGCGTATCATCTCTTGCCTAAGTAGATTTGCAACCAGTCTGTTGCTGTAAATATGTCATTGCTGAAGCACCCGAGATAGATTCAGACCAGCAAAACTTTATCAGCACCTAAATACATTATTTAAAAAACATAGCATTCCATATATTGACTTGGGAGCATTCGACACACTCTGCTTCATATTTATCTAAGACTCTCAATCGTGCTCATAAATATCTTATCCCTTTAAGTAAATGTTTACATCTTTTACACTTCGTCAATTTACATAATTGAACGGGATTTGGTATCCCATAATATAACTTTATATCACGTGTGTTGAGTTGAACGCGTTAATCAGGAACGGGTTGATGCGGAGAGAGAGGTGACTTCTATGAGCTATATTACTGCCGCATCAATCAGTACATGAAGAAACGATGGTTGCTTGGTTGTTTGAAGGTTAACGTCGCATCTAACCTTATTGGTCACACGGCGACGATGACCCAATCAAACATACTATAGCAAAACCCTAACCATAGCAAAAACCTAACTAAAACAAAAGCAAAAGATTTTGAATTTCGAATTTTGAAAATTATGCTCTACAGACGCTGGTGATCACAATGGATCGTTAGAAAGCCTAATTTCTTTGGCACTTTAATATACCTCCAATAATGATCGGGCAGCACTCGAATATGTGAGTATTTGTAAATGGTTCGCGGTAAACCATTAATGGCTAATGCACATAAGAATTGACTATTGGATATTGCATGGAAGACAAATACATTCCTACTTCAATACTCTTCAACATGTATGCGCATTGTATTCCATAACCCTCGATTATGTGCACGGATAGATGAAAATGCTGTGAAATACGTGGAGTGAAATAACAATATCATGACGCAAGCTGGTTATTAATTGTTGTTTATGAATACCGACAGGTGCATTGCTCCGAAACATAATAGTGCAGATCAAGTACTCCAATTTGAGAAAAACCGGTGGGTTCCTTTCCCCGCCATTAGGCCATAGTCGACAGCCTGGCGGGCGAAAAACAATGTTGACATATTGCTCACTGGTATGCACTAACACTAGTGATAAAAGAGCCGGTCACTACCAGGATGTATTAATGCCCTTTTTCTATGTAAGAAAATTGCGATAACATAATTTAGAAAAAGGAATTAAATATAATTTGTTTTATAAATGATGAATTTGGAGCTGGAACCTACAGCGCTGGGAGAAATAGCTTATCTGCAGTTTAAACGCAGTATCTAACCTTTTGGAACTTTAGCATCTTCACCCTGAATAATGAACACATTTGTGCTGACAAGTCGACAATTAAAATCTTTTATTAATTATGTTTTAGTGATCTAAGTAAGTCAGAACAAAACTTACTGTACGAAATGGAGAGATAAATTGAATGAATTGATGTTTGTCTGGTTTTTGATTGCCTACCCGCTACACTACACTGCCAAAAATACCCTACTTATTTAGGATAATGCCCTAAAATTTTCTTGAAATAAGATAATTTTACTCAAAATAAGTTAAATTTTAAGAAAATTTTTAGATTTTTTTTTTCTTGTTTAAGTAAAATATTCTTACCCCATTCCAACTTTTACTTAAACAAGAAATAAAAATCTTAAAATTTAAAAAAAAAATTTAAAACAAGATTTTTTTAAGAAAAATTCTTCAATTTTAAAATTTCTTTTCTTGTTTAGGTAAATTTTGGAGTGGGGTAAGAATATTTTACTTAAACAAGAAAACAAATCTTAAAATTTGACTTATTTTGAGTAAAATTATCTTATTTCAAGAAAATTTTAGGGCATTATCTTAAATAAATAGGGTAGTTTTGGCAGTGTACTTTTCCGAAAGAGCTTAAAATACGCCCAATTTATTCCAATTGAGCTTTCCACATATTTTCAACTCGTAATCCGATACTGGTTCTGATCAAAATTCTTACGTTATATTTCAAATTGGAACTTGTGGATGTATACTGGCAGTATTGCTCCAAATATAGGGTCTTTTTCCACAAAGTTTTCCGAGTAACCCAAGGGGAGGGCCGAAAAGTGGGGAAAGGGACCATGGCTCTTTGAGAGTGTCGTGTGACATCTATATGTATAAAAACACTCCATATTGGGTTCAAATTCTTGTAGAAAACGTCTGAACGGCTTTTTGCTACAATTCCCAATTTCATTTTTATCACAAGCTAATACGTTCTGTATGTTGGAAAGAAATGTCAAAATTATATATTTCCACGGTGTCGCCTATAGGGATCTTGAATTGGTTGTCTTGGAAATATTTCCGTAGTTTGGCTCGATATTGAAATGTACGTTAAAATGTACGCTGCAGAATTGTGACTTACACGATATCTATCATATGTGTTCTGTATCTATGAGGTTTAAGGCGCTTCGCTGGTGACCGCTAGACTCACATCGCTGAACCGGTGTGGCGGCTAAGAATGTCCGATGGCTACGAGTGTCCGGCTCCTATCTTTTAACCCAGCTAGAACAGTTTTCTCCACACTGGAGTGTCCGTCCTCTGTTGCAATAGAAAAGGATATGAAAAGGGACACTAACCCCCAGGACACTCTTAGCCATCACAACGGCATGGGTTCGAGCTCAGGTGGTCCATGTGTGGAAGTTTGTTAGCTACTTGCCGACGGGCGGTGGTTCTCTCCTGGTACTCCGGCTTCCTCCACCAACCAAACTGACTGTCACCATACGAGTGAAACAAACCTGAGTGTGACATTAAGCCAACCCCCCCACCCCCGCCTGATCTATCACCTTCAATGCTACATGTTTAAAGGACAACTTTACGTTTCTAAGTCACGTGGTTTTTCAACCAGACAAAAAAAATGTCGATGCTACAGTTGTATTCAATAGACCACTTAGCGTATAGTTTTTTGTATTGATATCTCTAGAACGTTTGGACGGCAGGATGTGAAACTTCTCGCGATCATTGGTACCTAGCCAGTCTAGTAACCACAGATGCAGGTGATTGGCTTAAATTGGCGGCCGTATTGCATTATTAAAACGCAAAACCTATGGAGATCTCCTCTGGGAGTGCTGAGCCGATCGGCTCGAAACTTGGCATACATGATCTTTGGATAGGGCTCTCTCAAAGTCATCAAGGACAAGTTGCTGAGATAAACAAGATGGCTTTTGACCAATCAAAATGGTCGATATTTTCAAGTTACGGATTTGTCAAAGAAAAGTATCTACATATATGCGTTGCAACAAGGCGGTCATGAGTATGCAAAATTAAGTTTCCAGGTCATATGCTTTGACCGCCATCTTCGGTTTTGTTCTCTTGAACCCTGATAGGTACAGACTTCTTGTCTGTTGCAATATGCCACGAAGGCCATTATCTGTTGCACTGAAAGAAAATAATGTTGGTTGACTGAAATGCCTGGCGGCCATGTTGGATTTAACCCAGAACCTACGGTGATCTTCTCCTCTGAAACTGCAGAACTGATCGATGCGAAATTAGGTAAGGATGATCAATGGATCGAGGTGGAAAAAATAGCCGTCATCAAATAATCAAAATCGTCGGATGCTGGTGGACTGTTACTCCCCGAGGCCCACCCACAGTACATGTCACTCGACAAATATATGTAGGTTTATTGTTTCGGTGGGAAATTTAAGCCGTACGACGTCGGACATTGCAGGTTAGTTTTTCTAGGTTTCTTGCATTTACCAGGTTACCCCATGTTAAGGCGTTTACTCCATCAGACATCAATAATGCTCATCCATTAACATCAAATGAGTTGTTTGAGCTGATCTGTCATCACAGCTCCCGAGCTCCTTAAGCCGGTGCTAGGGGCCGTGTGAATATTTCATAGTCTCAACATGAACAGCTACAATTGAAGCGCGACTGAGATACTAAGGCTACGTCCGCGAATCCACCGTTTTCTAGGGTCTGAATGTTCGGTGTCGACGAATACTTTCCTGTAGAATCATATGGTTGCATTTTAGTCGCCAGACGTAGTCAATTTTTCACACCTTTTGCATATTGCTCCAATTTTAATTAAGCTATTTGGAAAGGGAAAGTAAGAAAATATATGCTATACGATATGGTGATCACAAATATTCAAAAGCCTTGTTCCTAAGTCACGTGGTTTGGCCGCCATCCTGAATTTTGTCACATTTATAAGGAGCTGTAACGCTTGAACAATAAGATATACAGACTTTAGTTGCATTCGGAAATATACCATTCATTGTCCATAGCTCCAACAGTTTCGCGGCTATAGAGGATGAATTTGTCTGATTTCAAAGGATATACGGACATATATGTATATAGGGTGAAGGTTAGGGTTACACCTGTTTATGTTGAAGTAAAGCACGAATTTGGAGATTTCTGAACGCACACATAACAACGGTGAAAAGTTCTGGTGTTTTAAACTTTTTGAACTGTGAATGGTATCTATTCAAAGCTCAGTTTCAAACGTTTTAGTGCTAGGCTTTTAATAGCGTATTTCTTGTTTTCTGGAATGCAGCAGAAAACTAATGTGGATTGAATCTTCTAGCAGATATTACAGTTTTGTTTACGTTTTTCAGCTGAAGTGGCCAATGATTGAAAGGATTAAGAGCCATGACACATCACATGAAATAATGAGAAATTACGTCAGTGACGACAAATGGATTGCATAAGACCAGGAAATGTGCTAGTTGATGTATATCATCAGTTGTCTTCGGCTTTATCCACGGGTAGATTGTGAAAATCTACGTGTCTAATCACCAAGCAGAGCCTGTTCATTTAGATGCTACGTAAGCGATACTCACATTTTATGATGAAACTATAAGCGCCGAGGTGTAAAAAGCTTGTTATTCATTAGTCATTGAAATCTGTCGTGGTTAGTTTATGAATAAACAGTGGTTTATATTAAACTTCAACCAACTCTTTGTGTAATAACTACGATACAGCCACTAGTGTTCGTTAGCACAAAGATTGGCATATGTGAACAGCAATTGTGTTGGTGGTGCTGTAAAACAGATCCAAGTGTACCGGTACGTAATTGAGTCTTGAGTAACAGAAAATGCATATACACGTGTGGCGTTTATAAATCCCATTGAAGTGAAAACTAACATTGAGCTTACGTGAAAGTGTGTGCCTTGAATAAAATTATCCAGATTTGTCTTCCATCGTCAGCCGCTATTTGTTAACAATTGCAGATTCATTTACTTTCCATGTTCAATTAGTGAATCTCTTAGTTGATGTAAACTATTCTACTCTATTTTCCTGGTCCGCACGGGGCATATGGTAAAGAGATTTAGCTTTTCAGCTATAGTCTCGATTTCAGACGAACTAGTACTCAACTAAATGTAATTAGGATGAGCGTGTGTCTTTGAAGGTTTCGGATCGTGAATTGCTTAAACGCGTGGAAAGGCGTTAACTATATGTCCGGTACTTTTCATCGCTGAAAAACATATACTACTCACAGACACGCAAACGTACATCATACCGAAAGTTGTAATTGATTGTATAAATCACTAGAGAGAGAGGTACATTTTTATCCTTTGAAACAACTCTTTAAGTTAAACGAAAAATTCGCCGTGATAATTCAGGAAATAAAAAGAATTCAAAATTATATTTAAGCAAGGTCTTCGAAGACATTAAATCGAGATAATAATTAGTTTTGATATTTAATATCTGATCTATTTTTGTTGTTTTCCTCCACGATGTATTAGAGATATTTTTATATCCAAGGTACTATTAAATGTATCGTTTTATACATGTTCTTCCAACACTATACACGTCATCACAAAAAAAATCACGCTATATGGATGATAATCCCACATAAGCGAGGCTGTAAAGCATGTATACCCCAATTCACTGGACTTGAAAGAAACCACTGAGAGTTCAGATGTATCCCGCCTAAAGCATTTGCTAGATCTGATGAAGAATATGACGATTCCATTCCACCTCAAGGACATCATTGCCGAAACTTGTCAACAAGGCTTTTACATTCTTTCAAAGTTTCTCATTGAGTGAAATGAATATTGAACACTGTCGCCAAAATACGATGGTAATATAAAAGATCTTTGGTGCTATACGCTTCGTAACCTGCGTTTAATTGCACATAATCTGGGTCATTTATCGCTATATAAATGACGCAGTGAAGGATATATATCCACCTTCACTGGATTTGAAGGAAACTACAGATAGCCCTACAGGCACATCTTATTTAGATCTCTATCTCTATAAAAATGAAGCGGGCATTCTCTCTCGTCGACTTTATGACAAAAGAGATGATTACAATTCCGACATCGTAAACTATCCCTTTCTGGATAGTAATATTCCAGTGGGACCTGCATATGGCGTATACATATCTCGCTTAGTAGCATTTGCTAGATCCTGTGTTAAATGTGATGATTTTAATCAACGTCACAAAACATTGTTGCAGAAACTTATAAAACAGGGCTATTCCATCAAGCGCCTCCACTCAAAGTTTCTCAAATTTGGCGATACATATCGCATGCTGATAGCAAAATACGAACGTAGCGTGCAAAATCTATGGCGCTACGTTTCGTAACTTGTGTCTAATTCCGCTTAACCCGGGGCTAGGGGCCGTATGAACCCATGTACTTCAAGATCATCATGGTGCTCATATGAACAGTCACAATCAAAGCGTGACTGAGATACATCTTTTTTAGATGACGACTCTATAACGAATATTATGGATTAAGAATACTGATCAGCGATACGGATTTGATATTTTTGGAACATCATGATGTCTTGCCGGCATCATTGAAAACTATTGACCGCTTCTCTCTTGCAGGAAACAAGCCTAGGTTTATGTATACTATGATTGCCCTTTTGAATTTGGTGCTAATACTGTTATGTGGAAAATGGAATAGGTCTTTGGATTATGGACGCGGATATTCTCTAATGGACGACGGCTGGATTATGAATGACGGACTAGACGCTTGTAATTTAGCTCCCTGTAGTTTTCAAGTTGGCAGTCACTATCAAAGCGTGACTGAGATGTATTATACAAGTACTCGAGAGAACGACTTGGAAATTCATTCGAATTAAAGAGCACTTGTCAGTGATAAGGATATTACAAATAAAAGATCATGCTACCATCACTGAGAACAGTTTACCGTTTATCTCCTAGAGAAACAAACTTTTGTTGTCATCTTATGCCTGTTTGGAGTTGGTTGTAACTTTCAGACGAAAAGGTCGTTCGATTATTGACGTAGAAATTATTTTGTGGAGGACGGCTGAATACGGAATGTCGGATTTGATTCCGCAACCTAGGCGTATTCTTATTTGTTTACAACTGATTTACTATCGTTCGCTCGAACGAACTGGCCATTTGCCTAAAGTTCTTATTACGTTTTTATCATAATGTATATAATGCGAAAGTATACAGTGTTTACTCAAGAGATGATCTACTAGGTATATATGGGCTGGATTGGATACATATGTAGAAACCAGTTGCAGCATTTTCAAAATATATTCCAAGCGTACTTTAGAACCGTAACCAAATCCGGCACTTATATGTTGTTGGTTTTTGCGACAGGATGCTTATCCACCGGTATTATGGATACCTTAATCATAGCAAGATATAATAATACTAGCACTTATCCTGAAGATGGCGCTAATGGGCTTCTCCATTGTATCTGAAATATTACTGCACGCGGCGATAAACCTTGATTCTCTCTCTGTCTCTCTCACTCTCTCTCAAGTATACGTTTTGAAAATGCGCATTGAAATACTTGGAACTTTAATGAATGAATGGTGTACGATATGTAACGGTAACGCACCATGAAAACAGTATAAAGATATGTAGAATATATGTGGGGTGGTTGTTATCTACAGACAGGTGGTATCCGTGAGCATACTTCATCTGCTTGTGATATTTGAGGCGCCACGCACAAAAGTACAATTTGGGATGAGATGATTCGCAGATAAGTTCAGACACACCAGACAGTTATCAAAACGCTTTTGATGTAACAATCTAGATACAGAATGTCTAAGGAAGAAAGCGATGCATAGCGTCCAACAGGAAGCATTGTTTACTTTCTTCGTCCGGTGGGGTTAGCGATTAAAATGCATTGATCGCCTCGACTTACTTCATACTGGTGACCATCAAATTTAATTTGAGCGTATCATCTCTTGCCTAAGTAGATTTGCCACCAGGCTGTTGCTGTAAATATGTCATTGCTGAAGCACCCGAGATAGATTCAGACCAGCAAAACTGTATCAGCACCTAAATACATTATTTAAAAAACATAGCATTCCATATATTGACTTGGGAGCATTCGACACACTCTGCTTCATATCCCTTTAAGTAAATGTTTACATCTTTTACACTTCGTAAATTTACATAATTGAACGGGATTTGGTATCCCATAATATAACTTTATATCACGTGTGTTGAGTTGAACGCGTTGATCAGGAACGGGTTGATGCGGAGGGAGAGTTGACTTCTATGAGCTATATTACTGCCACATCAATCAGTACATGAAGAAACGATGGTTGCTTGATTGTTTGAAGGTTAACGTCGCATCTAACCTTATTGGTCACACGGCGACGATGACCCAATCAAACATACTATAGCAAAACCCTAACCCTAGCAAATTACAACACATATAAGGGAAGTGGGAAGAGGTGCCGACATACTGACTGCGTCACATGACTTCACAGAATAGACTTCTGTAAACCTATTATAAAGCACATACCAAGAATCTAACGATTCGTGATATGTGTTGTATCTCAGGTACGCTTTTATTGTACCTGTTCATGTGGCAACTTGGATGATATGACCACACGGCCCCTAGCACCGGCATATGCGGTATTAGATACAAATCTAGAGAGCTATGATGGAAATGCTCTGACAACTCGTATACTGGTAATTGGTGAGCTGTTTCGCTGTGACAACTCGTACATTGGAGATTGGGGAGCTGTATCGTCGTCAGATGTAAATGACGAATATTAACACAAAAGACTAGTCTGTAAGGCCCGATGTCGACCCAGCATCAACTTCCCACAAATGCCAACATATATCAAAGACCAAAAGGTCTGTACAGGGGGCGGGCTTCGGGGACGAAACGTCCACCAGCAGAATCTCGCCATATACAGGTCAAAATTACAAGACATATAAGGGAAGTGGGAAGAGGTGCCGACATACTGACTGCGTCACATGACTTCACAGAATAGACTTCTGGTAAACCTATTATAAAGCACATACCGAGAATCTAACGATTCGTGATATGTGTTGTATCTCAGGTACGCTGAGAACCTAACTAAAACAAAAGCAAAAGATTTTGAATTTCGAATTTTGAAAATTATGCTCTACAGACACTGGTGATCACAATGGATCGTTAGAGAGTCTTATTTGTTTGGCACTTTAATATACCTCCTATAATGATCGTGCAGCAATCGAATATGTGAGTATGTGTACTTGGTTCGCGCTAAACCATTAATGGCTAATGTACATAGGAATTGACTATTGGATATTGCATGGAAGGCAAATACATTCCGACTTCAATTTTCTTCAACATGTATGCACATTGTATTCCATAACCCTCGATTATGTGCACGTATAGATGAAAATGCTGGAAAATACGTGGAGTTAAATAACAATATCATGACGCAAGCTGGTTATTAATTGTTGTTTTATGAATACCGACAGGTGCATTGCTCCGAAACATAATAGTGCAGATCAAGTACTCCAATTTGAGAAAAACCGGTGGATTCCTTTCCCCGCCATTAGGCCATAATCGACAGCCAGGCGGACGGAAAACAATGTTGATATATTGCTCACTGATATGCATTAACACTAGTCATAAAAGAGCCGGTCACTACCAGGATGTAGTAATGCCCTTTTTCTATGTAAGAAAATTGCGATAACATAATTTAGAAAAAGAAAATAAATATAATTTTTTTTATAAATGATGAATTTGGAGCTGAAACCTACAGCGCTGGGAAAAATAGCTTATCTGCCGTTTAAACGCAGCGTTTAACCTACTGTAACTATGGCATCTTCACCCTAAATAATGAACACATTTGTGCCGACAAGTCGACAATTAAAATCTTTTATTAATTTTATGTTTTAGTGATCTAAGTAAGTCAGAACAAAACTTACTGTACGAAATGGAGAGATAAATTGAATGAATTGACGTTTGTCTGGTTTTTGATTGCCTACCCGCTACACTACTTTTCCGAAAGAGCTTAAAATACGCCCAATTTATTCAAACTGAGCTTTCCACATATTTCCAACTCGTAATCCGATACTGGCTCTGATCAAAATTCTTACGTTTTATTTCAAATTGGAACATGTGGATGTATACTGGCAGTAACCCAAGGGGAGGGGCCGAAAAGTGGGGAAAGGGACCATGGCTCTTTGAGAGTGTCGGGTGACATCTACATTGTATAAAAACACCCCATATTGGGTTCAAATTCTTGTAGAAAACGTCTGAACGGCTTTTTGCTACAATTCCCAATTTCATTTTTATCACAAGTTAATACGTTCTGTATGTTGGAAAGAAATGTCGCCTATATGGATCTTGAATTGGTTGTCTTGGAAATATTTCCGTAGTTTGACTCGATATTTAAATGCACGTGTATGCTGCAGAATTGTGATTTACACGATATCTATCATATGTGATCTGTACCTATGAGGGGCCCTCGGTGGCCGAGTGGCTAAGGCGCTTCGCTGGTGACCGCTAGCCTCACACCGCTGAACCGGTTTCTACGAGTGTCTGGCTCCTATCTTTTAACCCAGCTAGGACACTTTTCTTCACACTGGAGTGTCCGTCCTCAGTTGCAATAGAAAAGGATATGAAAAGGGGCACTAATCCCCAGGACACTCTTAGCCATCACACCGGCTCGGGTCGAGCTCAGCTGGTCCATGTGTGGAAGTTTGTTAGCTACTTGCCGACGGGCGGTGGTTCTCTCTGAGTACTCCGGTTTCCTCTACCAACCAAACTGACTGTCACCATACGAGTGAAACAAACTTGTGTGACATTAAGCCAAATCCCCCCCCCCCACCCACCTGTATCTATCAACTTCAATGCTACATGTTTAAAGGACAACTTGCTGATTTCTATGGTAAACATTTGTTTGATTAATCATTACTTTTGCGCTGTACTGCCGGGGGAGCAAAATCAATTATAACTGTTAATAATCTAGAGCAGTGCCGTGTTTACATCAGCGATGACATGTAAGGCACAGATAGGTTAAAACGGATAGCATCAGAAATCATGTCCTGCCAAATACATTCAGCACGTTCTAAAGAATGCTTTCTCATACTTTTTAATATCATACCGTGGCATATTGGCGACTAAAACTTGACCCAAACCCACTTTTCTTGTATGAGTTTTGAGTTCGCAGCTTTCAGCTGCTTTCATGGAATCTTTAACATTACAATAATTGCACTCAGTAGCGCGCTTTTATTGAACTTTCATATGCCAAATTATCTGTGGACATGAACATTGTTGACAGTTGAGTGATAATCTATATTTTTGTTGCCACATGTTTAGCTATAACTAATAGTAAGTAAAATAATGCTACAAACAATCGTGAGTTTTTCAATGTTTTCGTCACACATAAACGTAGAATTTATGTATAAATACATTTAGCTCCATTGTGATTGGTTAAGGCTCCCGGATCCCTATCAGACTTCTCAAGTTCACTTCCGACTGTATTATTCGGAAAAAAAACACTGTACGTGAACCACAGTATATACATGTATCACACGGTGATTAATTGATCAAGTAATTTAGGCGAGAAATTACCGGTCATCAATAGTAGAAAATGGCTCATCAGTAGTTTTTGCTCGTTATCTTCGTAAAAATGTTATCAATTTATTTCTTCACAAAAGCCCTTTAATAACTCACACGCCATTAAGCGAAAAGAAATTAAATATTAACACTAGGTTGTACATCGGTACTACTAAATAAGCCTGCCTCATGTTTTTTTAAGTTTATCCCCATTTTAAACGTATCCATCCCTTTTGTTGAAGGGGTCGTTTTTTCGGATTTATTCGAATTATTCAGTTTGAATGGTTATAAAACTATTTCCAGGAAAAAATAAAAAAAATAAGACCCGCTTATTTCGTTTGAAAAGTATGTTATAGTCTGAATGTTCAAATATTTGATGAATTACAAGCATCTGGTTCGTCATTCATTATTCAGCCGTCGTCCATTAAAGAATATCCACGTGCAACATATAAAGACAGTCCATATAACAGAATTAGCACCAAATTCAAAAAGACTATCATAGTATACATAAACATGGGCTAATTTCCTGCAAGAGAGAAGTAGTCAACAGTTTCCAATGATGCCGTCAAGACATGATGTTCCAAAAATATCAAATCCGTATCGCTGATCAGTATTCTTAATCTACATGATATTCGTGGTAAAGTTATCATCCAGAGAATGATATATCTCACTCACGCTTTTATTGTTACTGTTCATATGAACACCATGGTGATGTTGAAGTACATGGATTCAAGCGGCTCCTAGCCCCGGGTTAAACCGAATTAGACATAAGTTACGAAACGTAATCCTGTAGATAGTTATTAGCAATGATGTTTGAAGACTAAATTTTCAAAACCACTCCTTTCAATTTTAAATAATTATTCTTTAGTAAACAGTTCAGCAATTTTTTCTCTGAATTCTGACTCCATGAATGAATATATTTCAGAAAATATGTTACTTGTGTTGTTGAGTTTTCTTCTCCCAATCGAATGGAGCATTAGCTGATACGGTGTTGAAAATCTTGTCGCTAGGGATAGCCTTACCCTAAATTTGACCCCGTAGCTACACTGATACATTTGTTCTACCTTCCGATCGAATGCCCTTTTTATTCCAGTTTCATGTAGGTCAACCCAGTGATCCCACAGCTATCCGGATATGACCTTTCGATTGAAAACTATTACCCTGTCGAACAACTGTATATCCCCCGCCCCCAGTGGACGTTATATGTCCTTTTTGACCACTCATATTTCCTCACTTCTGAGATCCCATGTAACATATTTCGACGGTGAAAGATAGTCACACATGTGCATTTTGTTTCCGGCCCCTGTGGGTATTAATACGTTTTTGTTTTTGGTGGTTGTGGGGGTAATTACACACAACATTAAAAAGGTGGTGAAAAACAAATATACTGACTGCATATTTAAAAAAAAAACATTACAAGAACCAAAACTGATCCCTGCTAAGATTTGTATTCCACCACGCTTTTATTGTGTCTGTTCATGTGGACATCTTGAATGACATGACCACACGGCCCGTACCACCGGCTTGAGCGGTATTATATACACATATTTCAGAGCGATGACTTCATAGGCCTATCAGTTGGATGAGTCATTCTCCCCAACCCCATAGCTATACTGACAACATTTTACTGCCTTATGACCGAACAAGGTAAACCGCACATCCCCCACCTCATGAGCGTGAGATGCCCTTTTGAACTTTCTTTTCTCAATTAGATGGTTACTAGAATTATGGTAAGACTAGCTTAAAACGTGTCCTACGTACGGAGGGAGTTCAGTGGCCTTATGCACTGCGGAATATACATATATGTGGGAGAGGGGTTTTTTGATCAATAAATCATTTTCCTTTATCCACTCACTAGCCTCTTCCTTCCTCAAATACCATTTCTCTCATGTTATACATATAAAACCTCAACCAGAAAATTGAGAACAGAGGACAAATTTCAGCAATCTGCTATCTATCGTATTATATTTTCGGCTGTTTAATGGTGACAAATAGGCTCACATACATTATAGTATATAAATATATATCATGTTCTCTGTCTCCACTGGGCGTTATATGCCCTTTTTATTAATTTCTTTTGGCTCTAGGTCACTTTGCCCTAGACCATAAGTATCCCGACGAATTTTCACGGTCTTCCCATCGCAAAAGTATTTGGGCCCCAATTGGCCATCAGATGCCCATTTCGAACTTCTACCACAATGATCTTAATACCGTCCTCACAAATTGGAACAAAACTATGGCCGCACGGCCCAGGCAGACAAAGTAAACAGAGATGGTTACTAAAATTATATTAAGATAATCTGTTGCTTTCCCCATTGGGCGTTATGTTCAAATCACTTTTCGTCCGTGGTCCGTCGTCCGTCCGTCCGCCCGTAAACAATTATTGTTATCGCGATTTCTCAGGAACTACTGCATGGATCTTTCTCAAATTTGGTACACAGCTTCCCCTTCCGATCTAGTTGTGCAAGATACCTTTTCTGGTCCGATTCGAAAATCCAGTATGGCCACCAGGCAGCCATCTTGGACTTCGCCATGAAACATTGTTATCCCGATTTCTGAGGAACTACTGCATGGATCTTTCTCAAATTTGGTACACAGGTTCCCCTTCGGGTCTAGTTGTGCAAGATACCTTTTCTGGTCCGATTCGAAAATCCAATATAGCCACCAGGCAGCCATCTTGGATTTCCCTTTGAAACCTTGTTATCACGATTTCTTAGGAACTGCTGCATGGATCTTTCTCAAATTTGGTACACGGGTTCCTCTTGGGGTCTAGTTGTGCAAGATACCTTTTCTGGTCCGATTCGAAAATCCAGTATGGCCACCAGGCAGCCATCTTGGATTTCTCCATGAAACATTGTTATCCCGATTTCTGAGGAACTACTGCATGGATCTTTCTCAAATTTGGTACACAGGTTCCCCTGCGGGTCTAGTTGTGCAAGATACCTTTTCTGGTCCGATTCGAAAATCCAACATGGCCACAAGGCAGCCATCTTGGATTTCCCCATGAAACCTTGGTATCGCGATTTCTCAGGAGCTACTGCATGGATCTTTCTCAAATTTGGTACACAGGTTCCCCTTGGGGTCTAGTTGTGCAAGATGCATTTTCTGGTCCGATTCGAAAATCCAATATGGCACCAGGCAGCCATCTTGGATTTCCCCATGAAGCTTTATCGTCATTTCTAAGGAAGTACTGCATGGATCTTTCTCAAATTTGGTACGCAGGTTCCCCTTGGGGTCTAGTTGTGCAAGGTACATGTACCTTTTCTGGTCCGATTCGAAAATCCAATATGGCCACCAGGCAGCCATCTTGGATTTCTCCATGAAACTTTGTTATCGTCATTTCTCAGGAAGTACTGCATGGATCTTTCTCAAATTTGGTACACAGGTTCCCCTTAGGGTCTGGTTGTGCAAGATACCACCAAGATACCTTTTCTGGCGGCCATATTGGATTTTTCCATGCAACTTTGTTATCGTGATTTCTCAGGAAGTACTGCAGGGATCTTTCTCAAATTTGGTACACAGGTTCCCCTTGGAATCTAGTTGTGCAAGATGCATTTTCTGGTCCGATTCGAAAATCCAATATGGCCACCAGGCAGCCATCTTGGATTTCCCCACGAAGCTTTATCGTCATTTCTAAGGAAGTACTGCATGGATCTTTCTCAAATTTGGTACGCAGGTTCTCCTTGGGGTCTCGTTGTGCAAGATACATGTACCTTTTCTGGTCCGTTTCGAAAATCCTATATGGCCACCAGGCAGCCATCTTGGATTTCTCCATGAAACTTTATCGTCATTTCTCAGGAAGTACTGCATGGATCTTTCTCAAATTTGGTACACAGGTTCCCCTTAGGGTCTGGTTGTGCAAGATACCACCAAGTGGCCATCTTGGATTTCCCCCATGAAACTTTGTTATTGCGATTTCTCAGGAACTACTGAATGGATCTTTGTCAAATTTGTTACACAGGTTCCCGTTATCGTCTAGTTGTGCAAGATACCTTTTCTGGCGGCCATATTGGATTTTTCCATGCAACTTTGTTATCGTGATTTCTCAGGAAGTACTGCAGGGATCTTTCTCAAATTTGGTACATAGGTTCCCCTTGGGGTCTAGTTGTGCAAAATACCTTTTTCGGTCCGATTCAAAAATCCGATATGGTCACCAGACGCCCATCTTAGATTTGCCAATGAAACTTTGTTATCGTGATTTCTCAAGAAGTACGATACCTTTTTTGGTCCGATTCGAAAATCCAATATGGCCACCAGGTAGCCATCTTGAATTTCCCCTTGAAACGTACTTATCGTGAATTCTGAGGAAATATTTCATGGATCTTTCTGAAATTTGGTACACAGGTCCCACATGGAGCCTACTTGTGCAAGATACCTTTTTGATCCGATTCGAAAATCCAAGTTACGCTTCAAATTAATGCGGTATTCCCGAGTTGTGACGATAATATCCATACCTTCACCTTCCATATCAAGGAGTTCAAATAATTCGGAATTAAAATGTATTTCTTCAAATTTTAAATCAGTTTTCTTTAGTCCATGCAGTTGCAAGTGAACTGCCCCACCCTTTCGTCTGCCGGCGGGTCGGCTACATGAAAGGACGTCACTCTTGTAACACAACCTCACAACTCGACAACTGTAGACTACTGCATGTTTCGATCCAAGGGAGATAATCAGGATTCAGACACTTTTGAAGTTTCAACATTACTGCGCGGACCGGATCACTTCAGTATTATGTATTGTACCATCTTACTATTTTCGAGCATGATATCTTAAAAGAGATATCTCAAACTAACCCAGTAAACAGAACAGAATTAGCATTCGTTCCTAATTATAAAATCTTATGTATGTTTCATAGCTCATGCCAAAGTGTCAAAGAGATTTGTCTTCGCTTACAGTACCCAATGATGACACGTGCAAAAAAATAAATAAAGTAAAAATACTGAAGACGAAGGATCCTCCGTACATATACATTCACTTTCAGACTAACTTTGCTCATTTCTCTTTTACTATAACAACCGACATAAGAACAGTTTCTAGAAATCTTGAAACTCCTGAATCTTAGAAAGATTATATCTTGGTGTTTTCCAGTGTTCCTATTTCGATCTTTTTCGCTCAGATTCGAAATTCTGTAAGCAAAATTACAAATCAATCGTTCGTTCTTAGTAACAATGGACAAAAAGATCCTCTTGATTATTAGCTTACAATCATCGGACAATGGTGAGCGCCAAGATCCTTCAGGATCTCTCGTTATTGATTTCCGTTGGCTCTAGTCACTTTGACTAACGCCATAAGTATCCTGACGCAGTTTCACGGCCCACACACGCCAAACTATTCGGGCCGCAAATGGTCCCCATCTGATGCTCATTTCCAACCTCTATCAGGTTACCCACAGTGATTTGGAAATACGAGATATTAAAAGACCTTCATACTATGGGATTAAAAGGCCATTCACCCATTTTTATATCCAACTTTCTGAATGATTTCAATTTCAATTTCGGTTGGGCACAGCAATATCTGATCATTTCGATGCAGATCAAGGTGTCCCACAAGGTAGTATTTTGTCTACTACTCTGTTCAGTATCAAAGTCAACAGCTTAGCTGCAGTTTTGAATAAATCAATTGATGGTTCACTGTTTGTAGATGATTTCAATATATCGTGTAGTGGAGAAAGTACACATAATATTGAGAAAAATCCAGAGCTAAAACAAATTGTATATACTCTTGTAGAAAGTATTTCCAGCATAAAGATCCAGTACTTACATTAGATGGAATGGAAATAAAGGTAGTAAAAGAAGTCAAATTCTTAGGAATATTGTGTGATCACCGATTAACGTTCTTATCGCATATAAATTGCAAGAAAGCTAAGTGCACGAAAGCTCCTGATTTGTTGAAAATAGGATCTAGCTTTAGAAAGTTTGACTCACTTGCACCGTTGTAAACAATAGTGTCATAATCAAGCTCAGTGCGAACAAGTGATCGATATAAATGGAGATGAACAGGCGATGTAGAATCGCCATACACGATTAACTCACGAACATTTACCAAAACAGGAACCAGCCCCAATATATATTCCTTGCCACGAATATCTCAAAGTGAAACAAATTATGATCGACTGTATAGCAGAGATATTGCTGAACGCGACTTTAAACCTTAATTCTGTCTCTCCCCACAGTGATCTCAATATCGCCCTTGCGATGTTTCGTGACATTTCGAGCAAAATATGGCTGCACCGACCAGACAGACAAAACAAACAGAGATGGCTACTAAAATTATATTAAGATAATGTCGATATGTACGGTGTTTGCATCAGCGATGACATGTAAAGCACAGATGGATTAGATCGATACCATTGGGTGATCATGTCCTGACGCTTGCGCGATATATTTAACACGTTAATAAACCCATCCCATTCTTTCTAATGTAATACGGCGGCATATTGGCGGCTAAATCTTGACCCAATTAGTTCTCGTGTGTGATTTTGCTATCGTACACTTTCGTTTGCTTTCATAGATTTTTTCAGTAGCGCAAAAAACAATTTAGTGAAGACCTGCACGCAAAGAAGGCGCTTTTATTCGATTAAATTATTCGCGAACATGGAAGTTCTTTGCAGTTAAATATTAATCAATAATTTGTTACGTTGTTATATCTTTGGCTAGAATCCAAGGAGATAATAGTAAAATAATGTTACGACACTAACAATCGATGACTCCATCACACAGATATGTGAAATTTATGGAAACATGCATGGCACAAAGTGTAAATTGCTTTCTGGAGAAACTTTAATCGTGGATAACGACTTCCTCGATCAAAACTGTGCGAAGTTTCGCGCAAGATTAATGGCCATTCCAAGGGTCTTTGCTTCACATTTCATATGTATGTGACGCTGTGAATGTTATCCCACTTTTCTCGATATGCAGTGACCGATAGTCCTAAAATTTAGACCCACACCTCTATTCAGACGAAAAGGGCTCATTCGTCGACGCTACGACAAAAGAGACAAGTACCCTCATCTGGAGAGTAACATCCTGGAAGGGCCTGCATACGGCGTATATATATCTCGCCTAATAGCATTTGCTGAATGTTGTATAAAATATGACGATTCCAATCACACTCATTAAAATATTTTTGTAAAAACGGGTTCGACAACGCTACATCATCAACGTCTTCGATTAAAGTTCTTTGAAGGAGTAGTTGTGTTTACATACGGAAATCTTTCTCTATCAGCCGTTACGAGTTAGCTGAGCCAATTTATTTTCAATTCTACACAAAAATATGTTTCGTACAGAAGTTTTATACTACTAATTACAAGCGTATGATCCGTCATTCATAATTCAGCCGTCGTCCATTAGAGAATATCGACGGCGCTACACCATAACACGTTTTCGTTTAGTTCTTTAAGAAGAACTACCCACGTTTTAAACTATTAGCGCTCACCGTTGAAAGCTACGTAAAATGGTGTCATCAGAGGTTTGAAATCTGACTTTCTTCCGTTTTTTGTTTTGGTTTTTCCGTGAACATTTTACCTTGGGGTTTTCAATCTGTATCGTTAAAATGTTTGCCTGTCCGTCTGTGTTCTTATAGCTCGATAACCACGCGATGAAGAGATACAGTATATACACAATTCGAAGGTACTGACCCGGAGAGTGATAAAAATCTGCTTTTGGACCGGATCCCGGGGATGGAAGTAGCCAAGCCCATATCGTGTTTTCCTATGTTGTAAGTATATAATAGACAAGCACCATAGATCATATACATTCAGTGCAGAACCTGGTGGTACACATGTATTCAGAGGCTGTATATAGTACGTCATCTACAAGCATTATATCCCACGTTCAGCAGATAGCCGTAGTCCAAATGTGTTATCCCATAACTCGATAACAGCGTCATACAGAGATGCAGTTTATACGACATTGTTAATGTCTTGCTCAGGAGAATGACATAAATATTTTGAACTAGGTCCCAGGGGTACGGCTTCTCGCTCACAAATGTTTTCCTGTGTCATAAATATATACAATGGACGATATGAAATTAGTGCCAAACGTGGAGTGCTTACGGTGTACGTCTAAAAACGAATATTTTAACCCGCATTCATTGGATAGCCGTAGTTCACATTGTGTTTTCCAATACGTGGTTGGCCTTGAATTGAATTACCGTAAGATATATAAAAGCTAGGTATTCTACTATGAGACTAATATTTGATATTCCTGTCAAACTGTATTACTGAAAATATATTTCCGATAAAAAAAATACAGTACCGAGACAATAATAAATGCCCAAATCATTACCGAGTGAATCATATATGTCCGCATAGGATGGCCATCGTGTGGATTACCGTAAAATTGTACTGTGAAGT
>JAVTVY010055997.1:0-31337 GCA_036873755.1 Hanleya hanleyi | reverse complement strand
CTCTGTAATCTGCCTCCAAACACCAATGGGTAACTTGGATTTTCAAAGAATACCACCATATAAGGTCAACCCCAGAATCTCTACAGTCAATTTTCACACAGGCGTGCAAACGATTACGGTACATCCGAAAGATACGGGAGGGGGGGGAGCTGGGGGGTCGAGGGTCGACAATTGGAATGCTTTTCTGGGTATGATAGGCAAAAGATTTGCTTAAATGCAGTTACCTCACTCAGTCAAATTCTCTGAATGGAGGAGACTTGAAAGGCGGCTTTAGTCACTATGAGTCGAGTGATCTGAAAAAGGGTGTGATGAGTTAATCACATGACCCATACGAAGAACATGGTGGTACCCTTGCAAAATTCTATTGCCCATTTATTTTTAAGCTACATCACAGAGTTACCAGCTCAAACTGTTTGCTGAACTTGATAAAGATAGGGGACAGAAAGTAGGAAGGGTGGTTTTATTGTGAGATAGAGCCATATGATCTGGATTACTGGACTGACATGCAAACTAAAGTGTATTGGAAACATTAAAACTTGGCCCAGCTGAAACTATAATCAAATAAATGATCAGAGAATTCGGGATGCAAAGTTCTACCCGGTAGCATAGTCGAGAGTCAAACTTACACTGACCATTTCTGTCAAGGGCGAATATATAGCTTCACAAGCATGACAAGGAGTGTGTCAACAGGATTTAACATCAGTTTCAACACTTTTTCAGACATATCACGAAGGTGTGCATACATGTGACAGAGTGGTCCCAGCACTGCCTTTAGTACAGTGCTGCCTCACTGAAGCACCATGCTGTAGGCAGACATGATACATTACTTCAGCCACTCACATCATCCTGACACCAGGTCAAACAGACCTTAAAGTGATCATAAACCCTCAAGTAAAGTTTCCATCAAATGAAAGACCATTGCGAACAGTGTTGAAAAATATTTATTGTAATTTTTTACGATTTTATTACACAGAGTAAACTGCAAATAAAGCATGGTATTCTATGGTGGTCTGTTGCAATCATATCTAGGTCCAGTGACGTCACACTGCCTTAATACAAATATTTCAAACTGTGTATGCACTTTCCAACGCTTGATCCAAGCTTAAAGTGTGTATACTTTGAGTTTCAACACAGACTGTTCCAATGTGCATGTTTCACCAAAATCAGGGAGATGGTAACTCATAAGTGTCCAGTCAATTTGAATCTTGCTTTAATTTCCCAGATTTTGGTGAAACATGCACATTGGACATGTTGGAACAGTGAGTCTGTGTTAAAACTCAAAGTATACACACTTTAAGCTTGAATCAAGCATTGGAAAGTGCATACACAGTTGAAATATATGTATTAAGGCAGTGTGACGTCACTGGACCTACATATGATCGCAACAGACCACCATAGAATACCATGCTTTATTTGCAGTTTACTCTGTGTAATAAAATCGTAAAAAATTACAATAAATATTTTTCGACACTGTTCGCAATGGTCTTTCATTTGATGGAAACTTTACTTGAGGGTTTACGATCACTTTATGGGGAGAGGCTGGTCTTAAGCATGTAATTTTCAGTGAAAAATCAGTTTTGAGATTTTAACATTTTTCGTAATTTTCACTTGGCTTGATTGTTTTTGTCAAATAATGACTTTACACTAAATTTTTTTAATTTTATTTTGAAGGGATTTGTATTTAATATAATATTTATTAATGTTTGAATGGCTTTTTATCGAAATATGTTTTCGCAGTGGTTCTTTGTCTGAGTAAAAATTAATACTGATAAATATTTCACTAATCTTGATTAAATTTTCAGCGAATTTTCTTCGGACTCTAATCTACACATTTATCTACTTTTCGAAGTCTTAACCCCTGCAGGAGCTTGTGTGGATAATACTGTCTGATCAAGATTATTTTGTAAAATATGACAGTGTTCATTAAAATTGATTAATATTGATGTTTTTTAACACAGTGGGGTGTGAAAATGAGATAATTGTATGCCCCATCAATGTGGAGGCTGAAATAAACAAGTTTTATTGAACAAAATACATTTACATGGTCAAACGCTTTTTACCCAGCAATGCTTATTTGAAAAACAGAGATTCATCTCTGGAGTTAGTTCTGTTTATTCAAGCAGCCTGAAACTTTGCATGAAATCATCTTTCCTTCAAATCTACTTCTGTGCAAAATTTCATGTTCATAGAGGAGTTAGAACTACATGTATAGTGAGACGAAATCATACTTTTAAGACCCTCGTCTCCCCTTAATCTACCCTCTTATTGCTGAGCACTAAGTGACAAAGCAACAAGTTCCATTTATAGTCAGGTGGGGATTGATCCCAGGACATTCTGCTAGCAAGGCACTCGCACTACATGACTAGATCACAGTGCAGTAGCTCTATGACGAAGCTGCCTTGATCAGAGTGTGAGCGAGTGAGTAGGGAGTGAATAGATTTTAACGTAGCTAGCTTTCAACTATTGGGCCAACCAGTCCCTGAACTATCCTCTTCCTGCACATCGCCAAGTAAGGAAGGTACAAGTTCCATTTTTCAAATAATATTACTCAGCTTGGGATCTAACCTGGAACCTGCTGATTGTGAAGCGAGCGCTCTATCAGAAGGTCACCACACTGTGGGGTCTCCTGACCAGAGAATATGAATTCAATGTAGATGTAGGCCTATATTATATTTGCACTACATGACTACCATGGTTACCGAGATGAGTGAGTGAGTAGTAGGATTTAACGTCATTTTCAACATTTTTTCAGTCATATCACAACGGTGCCTACATGTGCAAGGACACGAGAGTGCCCACAGTTCCTATTATCCTGGACACTGATCAGCCCATTCAATACAGCACCCGGTCACCCATCCAAGCATTGACAGGGCTCAACGTTGCTTAACTTTGGTGATCTGACGCCATATGACAAACATGCATGACAGACTTGCTTTAGAAATTACATCGGTTAATTTGAGGATATTTAATAACACAGTGATCTAACAACATAAGATTGATCTAATCAAAACCCCTCAGCTTTCCCCAAGTGATTTAGACCCATGTGTAGTGTCAAATGGGGAAGAGATAGTACTATGTGGGATGATCAAGCAAAAGGTAATTTACAATTTGCAGTGTATGGATGTATCAACAGATCAGTGTATGGAGTATAGAACTAAGCATGCTAAGTATTACAGTTCTGCAGATACAATTAGTTACATTCATGCATTTAGGACAGAAATTTAAATTGATATACCGGATACCTGTAAAGGGGCATAATTTTGAAAAATATGGGTCGAGGGGAGCCACTTCCGCTGGGCATCTGAATAGCACTAGATAAATAAGTGTTAAAAATTTGGTGGTAGTGTCTCCAGCGGTTTTGCCTAAAATGCGGTAACGGTCGGACGTACATGGCGATGGCAATACCCCGGGGCCAAATTGGCCGAGGGGTAAGAATACAAGTAGATAAATAAGTTTCCAGTTCCAGTAAATAAGTTTCCATAAGTTTCCTGTATTGAACACGGTAGGTATCTAGACTTAAACTGGATAAAAAAGTTTCCTCATAATTTGTACCAAACACAGTTAATTATATATAACTTGTTACATTTAAGCATACATCACAAAATCAGAGATAACAGCACACGAAAAGGGGCATAACTCTGAAAAATAAGGGCCGAGGCGAGTATTTTTTTGTTGGCTTCTAGAATACAACAATATACGTACATAAGTTTTCAAAATATAATAGCTATATCGAACACAGTTCTGCAGATATAGTTGGTTACATTCAAGCATATAGGACAGATATAGAAATTAATATATATCTGTAAAGGGGCATAACTCTGTAAAATATGGGCCGAGGGGAGCCAATTTCGATAGGCGCTTGATTTGGAACTAGATAAATAAGTAATCAAAATTTGGTGGTTGTGTCTCAAGCGGTTTTGCCTAAAATGCATTAACGGACGTACGGACGGATGGATGTACATGGCAACGACAATACCCCGAGGTCAAAATGGCCGAGGGGTAAAAAAATCTTTGTTTAAATTGTTATGTTACTCACCAATCTGGGCAATACCACTCAATACATATATGAAGGCAGTCCATCCTTCAGGTATGGCCTGCCTTACTTTGGAACCTGGATCCATCTGGAAGTCCAGGTACATAGTAGGTGTCCGGGTATAGATGGGAGACTGGAATTACAAGGCGATCAATGTTGTTCGGAACACTCCACTGATATGAACTACTCAAAGTATATGAATGTACAGTTTTAACTCAAAATCAATCTGCATTATGCTCTCCTTTGTGACACTGGTGTACCCAGTCAAAAAAAAAACAAAGAGATGATCAGATATGTCACAAATCCGGGAAAACCACTTGGTTCTGACAAAAAAAAAGCACATATGAGGTTATAGGGTGGGTCAATGTTCATTTTAGCAGATAAAGGGTGGGATAAAGAGGCCGTCAGGGTAGGAATTGAGCAGTGCATCATTATAGCCACGTCTCAAAACTTAAAATAGCTTAACAGTTTGTCCAGATGCTGACTCTACCATCTGCACAAACCCAGTCAAAATCAAATCTTGACAGAGATTTGCCTACCTAACGATATGAAAATGGACACATGGGAATGGACACCACAGGCACTGCAACAGTCCCTATGTCATGCATGTTGATATTAAGTGAAATAATTTTTAATCAATTTCCACGATTCCATTCTCGTTTCTTTTTTAAAATTTTCTACACACAAGAACAACTTCGGCTAACTCGACACAAAATCCAGGGTTCAAACATGGTGGGTATACACAGGATATACGGTAAATATTATCATGTACCAGCGACTCACCGTCACTCCATAGGAGGATTCTCCAGCAATGACAGTCACGGTGACGCCATCTTTCGTGATAACTGGAATGTTTTTGCTGAGCAGTTCCTGGTAGGTTGGTTTCATCATCTTGTTCTCTTTACTCAAGTTTATCCACAGCTGCAGGCCGTGTCCCACCTCATCCCCATGGGGTACTTCACAGTGAACTATTCCCCTTCCGGCAGACATCCACTGTCCAACAAAGGTCAAAATATATGAATACATGTCTGCTTTTGGTTACCTTTATGTATCTTCCACATCTAAGCCACCATTCAGTAAATGAGAGATTTCTGATGTAAACTTCCACTGTAAGGGAGCATGTCAAAATTTGGACTGTTCTATTTGCATTTCCGTGTGAAAAACAGATCGGCCCCACGTCCAAAAATGACCGGTCTATGGACCGTTTCCTGCTGTGGTAAATGTAGGATGTAGCTATATAGGATTTACCCTAAATCAGACAACAAAGTACACTGTAGAATTGATAAAATGACAAAACAGAGGCAACGCATTTGGCTTGAAAGAATGAATGGACCAAAGCCACAAGGCCTGTGTAGGCAACATTAACTCTTTCCCTCATGACCCGGGCACCCCAGATGCAATGCAGAGTGTTTGCCCCAGGCAACAATGTTGTACACTGCAGCAGCTAACCCATAGAGTCTGTCCATTGTTGCAGAAATATATAGGACTAATTCTCTTTAAACAGCAAAACAGATTGGAAATTATAAATATTGTTGAAGAAGAAGTGACAATCATAAGAATACACTGACATGATGTGAAACAAGTGGAACTTCCATAAAACAGCCAGATAACAGGGACGAGATCAACCAAAACAAAACTTCATGGGGCGAGTGAGTGAGTGAATAGAATTTAACATTGCTTTCAACAATATTTCAGCTATATCGCAACGAACCAATTAAGCACCACCCAGCCAAGTTGCGTTCCTGCTACTTCAAAGAAGAACTCTTTGAAGCAGCATGGAACCAGACACCCTCCATCCACCCTATAAAACACTGAGGACAGCGCAAAAGACACAGACAGGATACTCACACGGTGCAATAAGACAAGCGAATACAGTGCTAGACATCACCTTATCAAGTTCCTGTTGCTTCTCAGCAAAATGCATTGAAGCAACAAAAGATAGTGCCTGCCACGGCACTGTAGCGCTCATCTGGCTATAACTGGAGAAAGTGGCTGCGAGAAATTTTTACTGAAGAACTGCAATAGATGAGTTTCTAACTTGCGTTGTCTCCCCTGAACAAAATGGCAACATAGTCGATTTCACAGGAGGTCAAGCTGCAAATTCATGATTGTAATTGGAGGTTATGGAATAAAGGCAATTATACCAAAATATAATGTGTGATTGTCAGTAAAGCTGTATAAGCAATAACCAGAACCAATTTTTATTATGTGATTGCAGTCGTTCGTCCGTCTGTCCACTTCGTATCCGGACAGTACATTGGACAGTTTTTAACCTACGATTCCAATATTTTGTGGGTATATGCACCAGGGGGAGACATGTCGAGTACGAAATATGTGCGACTGGGTTGTTACGATGACAATGAGATGTAACAGGACATTTTTCCAATGAAAGTAATCTCTGGTGAGGTATGGCCTAACCAAGACATACCCCCATCTGTCTGCGAAGATGTAAAAGATAGTGCCACGGCACTGTAGGTCATCTGTCTGTAACTGGAGAAAGTAGCTGTGAGAAATTTTTACTAAAGAACTGCAATAGATGAGTTTCTAACTTGTGTTGTCCCCCCTGAACACTATAAAATGATCCATGCAGTTATTTCCTGAGATTTTATGATAAAGTGGGGACAAGAGTTTCTAACTTGTGTTGTCCCCCCTGAACACTATAAAATGATCCATGCAGTTATTTCCTGAGATTTTATGATAAAGTTTCATGGGAAATTCAAGATGCGGCAATATTGGATTTTCGAAATGAACCAAAAAAAGGTATCTTGCACAACTGGACCACAAGGGGAACCTGTGTATCAACATCCATGCAGTAATATCCTAAGAATTTACGATAACAAAATTTCATGGGGAAATCCAAGATGGCCACCTGGTGGCCATATTGGATTTTTCAATCAGACCATATATGGTATCCTGCACAGCTAGACCCCAAGGGCAACCTCTGTACCAAACTTGAGAAAGATCCATGCAGTAGTTCCTGAGAAATCATGATAACAATGTTTCATCTGGAAATCCAAGATGGCCGCCTGGTGGCCATATTGGATTTTTCAATCAGACTACAAATTGTATCTTGCGCAACTAGACCCCAAGGGGAACCTCTGTACCAAATTTGAGAACGATCCATGCAGTAGTTCCTGAGAAATCGCGATAATGTTTCATCTGGAAATCCAAGATGGCCGCCTGGTGGTCATATTGGATTTTTCAATCAGACCGCAAATTGTATCTTGCGCAACTAGACCCCAAGGGGAACCTGTGTATCAAATTTGAGAAAGATCCATGCGGTTCTTCCTGATAAATCACGATAACGAAGTTTCATAGGGAAATCCAAGATGGCCGCCTGGTGGCCATATTGGATGTTCGAATCAGAGCAGAAAAGGTATCTTGCACAACTAGACCCCCAAGAGGAACCTGTGTACCAAATTTGAGAAAGATCCATGCAGTAGTTAACGAAAAATAATGATGACAAGATTTCACTGGCAAATTCAAGATGGCCGCCTGGTGGCCATATTGGATTTTTCAATCAGACCACAAATTGTATCTTGCACAACTAGACCCCAAGGGGAACCTCAGTACCAAATTTGAGAAAGATCCATGCAGTACTTCCTGAGAAATTGAGATAACAATGTTTCATCTCGAAATCCAAGATGGCCGCCTGGTGGCCATATTGGATGTTCGAATCAGAGCAGAAAAGGTATCTTGCACAACTAGACCCCAAGGGGAACCTGTGTACCAAATTTGAGGAAGATCCACAAAGTAGTTCCTGAGAAATTGCAATAAGGCCAAACAAAATAATATGTGTGTTTACGGTTACCCGACCCTACCTAGCAAAAATGCGCCGATCCTCCGTCTTTTTCCGACTTGGGCAAAAAAAAATGACCGAAATCTGGCGACCCAGTCCGTTTCCGTGGCCGAGTTCTTATTTTTCAGGTTCAACTTTTTGAACACCCAGCGAACGCTAAGAGACCTCCGCTGTGATTGGCTGGTCGATCACAAGCTCTTGTCCCTCCGCCAATCAGCTATCTACTCTCATCCGATGTCGCCCGGGGCAGCAAACATGGCGGCAAATCCATGCGGCGAAGGTTTGTTGATTTGTCAATACTCTTCCCATTTAATCAATGATAGCGTGAACATTTCACGGAATATTCGTTTGGGCTTGTGGTGAAATCAGCTGGTGTGTTCCAATTAAACACGCATTTAACTGGCCAAACCAATGCGATGCGTCATGATCGTGACGAGCTGCTTTTATCCGACTGTTGATAAGAAATTCAGATTTGTTGCGCCAGCGTTGACGTCTGAATTATTTCTAAAGCATTTCGATCTGAAGAGTTTTCACCAGGTTTTTAACATGACTGGAGTCGCCCAACACATATTTGGTCACACATTTTCAAACGTAAAGATCGAACGTGAAATCTATTTCGAATAAATATGTGGTCATTTCAGAAAATATTTCTGGAACTGCATTGTACGAATATACGTTTTGTCTTTTTGATGAAATATTCGTTTGGCTTTTTTTGTGATAAATCAGATTGTGTATGTTCCCATCTCACAGAGATATCTAGTCAGTCCGTCTCACTGAACCTCCAGACGAGTTTTTTATATGTGATTCACACGTGACTTTTACAACTATGATAGTAAAAGCCCAGCATGACAACAACGTTTTGTCTGGAGCAAAAAATACCAGACTTATATACTTTTGAGTTAATGATCATGTTGTTGTCATGTTTCCAGAGTATACGTGTTAATATGTAACAGCACCATACTGTTCAATAACACCACTTTTTTTTAATAATAATATTGTACTTTTATATTGTTTCAGGTGCCACTGTCCTGTGTCTGACAAGCATAGCATGGTGAAGCAGCATGTCATCAAACTTGTTAGGAGAAATGTTTGAGGATATCCATGGCACATCTGACTTGGACATGAATTATGAAATAACTTGCACTTTGTTGATCGAACTGTCGAAGAGGAATCCGATTTCATTCATGTTCCGTTGCTAACTACATGTAAATGATTTAGGCATTAAAAGTGTCAACTTTGCTTGCATGGCAATCTTTGTGTACAATTCATTCCATGTCATCGACAGTATGCTCTTTGTTTTAACAAAGCATACATCTATTATGAATGCAAGGGACGACGTCTGATGTGGATAGAAGTGGGGAGAAAACATTCAGATTAATTTAGGTTTGTAATACGTGGTACAAAATTATATAATGCTTGCTGATTTTTACACACACACCACAATAGTTGTAGAAATCATCAGATAAAAGGTATACCATAATTGTTAATTGGGATTTGGAAATCATTTGTGGCATATTGCAGACTCAATGGGTAATGTGAATTTGATCCGACATTCAGTAGCCACTAGGCCGTCCTCCATAAAGAATTTCACATCCATGATCGAAGACTAGGGTAGAGGCCATGGTGCTTCACATGACAGGTGATTATCCCAATACATAGTATGCATTATAGTATATACAATAGAAGAATAATCAGACCCGAGGCGTGTGATGCCAAGGATAGAAGTACCAATACCAAACACAGGTCGACAGGAATGAACCATGTATTCAAAACATATTTATTCTTGAAAGAACAACACAAATAGGAAAGAAAATATACTGTGGAGAGAAAAACTGTTTTGTGCAGTCACATATACCAGCACACATACAAAACAGTTAACGGCATAACATAGTGTTAAGAAATGTGATAGAATCACAATTTTGACTGACCTACATATACGGAAAAAAAATTGAGCAAATTTTTTGCGGTGTTCCTACCTACCCTAAGAAAATATGTCATAAAATTTTGGAGTAAATAAAATAAAAAAGCCTACCTACCTACCCTATTTTCAAAATGCATGTAACAGTAAACACAGATATTATTTTGTTTGGCCTAACAATGTTTCATGGGGAAATCCAAGATGGCCGCCTGGTGGCCATATTGGATTTGTGAATCAGACCACAACAGGTATCTTGCACAACTAGACCCCAAGGGGAACCTGTGTACCAAATTTGAGAAAGATCTATGCAGTAGTTCCTGAGAAATCGCGATAACAATGTTTTAATGGCAAATTCAAGATGGCCGCCATGGCGGCCATATTTAAAATCGTATCGACACGGCATGAACAAATTCTGGTGTACTCATTGGGGGGAACATGCATGCCAAGTTTCAGCTTAATCGGCCAAGCGGTTTCAGAGAAGAAGATGTTTACGCACGACGGACGACGGACAATCAGGCCATGACATAAGCCCATCGGGCCTTCGGCCCAGATGAGCTAAAAACCTGTACCCACCCAACCACCCCCCAAAACTTCATGGAGGAAAGACAGGCCCGTATGCAGGATTTCTAGCGGGAGGGTGCGATTTCATATAAAGCGGAACATGAGTCCCAGTGTGCGGTACAAGCGTGCCACGCTAGGGGGGGTCCGGGGGCATGCCCCACCGGAAAAAATTGAAATTCTAGACTTCATTTGGCGCATTCTAGCGCCTTCTAAGGGGAAAATAGTGCTCTAATATAACTGCTGCTGTGTTGTTTTTATAGGGTCCAAAAACATGAAAATAACTGAAAAGTATGAACCATATGGGGAAACATAAATAACAACAACGGTCGTTAATTCAGGTAAAAATACAAGCAATACTAGCACTGATTTATTTCACTATTAATCATCACTGTTTTGTTGTGTTGTTGGACACACATAATACACGAGAAATATAACATTGGTCAATTATTTTCTGGTGAGACCAATCACTCCGTTGAAGTGAGTACAATGATTCATGTTCCACCGAAGGCCAAGGTGAAAACTTTTTCTGGAACATTTAACATATTAATTACCGGATTAGATGCTGCCAACCATTACGTCCCTGATAGAGACCTTACATGTCGTCATTAATCTCAATAATCCTGAATATACCGCGTAACCGTGGGGCGGTACAAAAGTCAACTTTGTGCGAGCGGGGGGTGCGGCCGAATCCCCCCCCCCCCTCCCCCCTGCGTACGGGCCTGAAAGAGTTAACGTGATGTTTGCATACAATCTGCAGACAATAAAGCTAATGTTTCAGTTTCCCAAATAAACCACACAACTAACAATACATTTGAATTGCTTTCATGATTAAAAGATATACTGAGTATCTGCAGAGTGGAGACACGGGAGAGTATGAATAGCAACAACAACGAGGCACTCGCGAGGGAAGGCCTAATACCAGAATGAGTCTTCTCTGTTCAGTACCTCAAAAAAGGGTCTAATTTATAGCATACATGAAAGAACATCATGAAGAACAAAAATCAGCAAGATATACATGCATTCACAGTAATTCTGTTTTGCGGAAAAAAACATTTTCATGAAAACAGCAAAAGTTAGTTCCATGCGAATAATGCAGTTACATCATGTAAGTAGGTGTGTGCTCTCAAAAAGACATGAAATGTTTGACTCCAAAATTTTAACAGGGTTATTTTTAATTTTTTTTCAGCATCAAAAAACCAAGGAGTTTCTAGGACCATTTGTCAATCTATTTTTTTTTTTTTTTTTTTTTTAGTGAATGCAGAATTTGAGTACTTCCAAGAATATTGATGGTACCGTCATGGCTCTTAAAACTGGTAGTGCGAGTATGAAATAATTATGAAGATGTAAATACCTGTAAGTCACCTTTCCCGATGATACCTTTGTGACCAGCAAAGTCCTCATGCATGAAACAACCCTCTAACATATACGTCACCTAAACAGAAGAAAAAAATAACAGTGTACACTAAGGGTATCGGGGTACTAATGCCAGTACCAGAAAAAGAATGAACTCAGATCAGTTTCAATTCAATTCAGTTTACTGTAAAGAACATCTCAGGGCTGTTCCAGGAAAAGGTACATGGGGTGGTGCGAAGACAACTTCTTCTGGCCCCAACCACGCATATATCAACATATCTCCCTGATGTTAAAATGATTGTGTACCACTCACCTGGATGAGCCATGACACAAAAGCTGCACATGGCTGCTTTCTTAAGAATTGATCTCTGGGTCTGGTTGTGGGCAGGGCTTTAGGTTACGCTAATTTGGGCACAACCTCTATTTGGCGCAGCAAAAAAACTTAGGCAGGGAGTTGCGCCCAAATTAGTGGAAATATTCAAAGTCGCCAAATATTGAAAAAATAGGGAGGCTTTGATTGATAATTGATGAGGAAGCTCCATAAACATAACTCAATGCAAGAAAAGTGTTTTTGAAAAAATATATATATATAGATATTTAGTGTTTTTTTTTTTTGGTTTCTAATTTGGGCACATCATAATTTGAGCACAAGGTTTACCGTTGTACCTAGGGTGTACTCTAAAGCCCTGCAGGATCAATTTTACTGTGAAGACTAAAACTGTTGCCGAAGTTTTACCCTCATTTAACCTTTTTTGACAGGTTTGATAAATAAAAAAAAAATTGACACCTTGATTCGATCTCAAACTGCCAACACTCATTCCATTCTTATAGTCATTCACATTACCCCTTCTGTTCAAATGAATTTATTACTTTACATTCTCTATGCTCTAATAGATAGACGGGAACGTAACACCATTTGAGACTAACTATATTTATTCTACACGAGCTTTCGCAGATAAATCTGCTTCCTCAGGTGTGAGGTGAAATGGTCAACATATATATACACAAGGGTTGTAAAACATAGCACAAAGATCCGTAATGAGTGAGTGGTGTCAATAAACATAGAACAATAGGTAATTATATAACAATGCTAGGCAGTAGGCTGGTGATAGTAATCTGTACCACAGGAACTAATCTCTATGAAGAGGGTTACAGACAGAATAATAAAACAGTAATAAGTGAGCTGGACAAGAATAATGGACCATATGCTCTAATAATGAGATAAAAGGAATGAAACTTCCCACTACAAAATTGGGGTGGGTAGGAGGGGGAATCAAATTTATCAGAACAGCAAGTTGCCAAAATGGACCAAAAGCATGCAGATAACCCAGGAGAGAGAGAGAGAGAGAGAGAATTAAGGTTTAATGTCGCATTCAGCAATATTTCAGCTATATAGCGACGATCAAACAACATTCTAAATACTCAAGCCAATACCTTTAGTAATCCAACACATTTAAACATACAAACATTAAAACTTCTGCAACAAACCGATTTCTCTCAAATAACCTAAGATACAGTCTTCATTCACCCGACTGAAAAGATCTTCTAAAGTGGCTGTGCAGATAATCCATTAAATATTAGTTACTTCAATGATTAGAGGGAGAATCAAATTATTAGAATTATAACAAATTTGTCCACAGAATTGGGGGTGATTCAATGTTAATAAGGTGACTGAAGTATTAGAGGACTGATCATACATGTATGTACAAAGTGAGAGAGTGAGACTGATTTAACGTCGCTTTCAACCATGTTTGAGTGAGTTAGACTGATTTAACGTCACTTTCAACTGTTTCAGTCATATCACATTTTCAAACCTGGAAACCCCATGGAAGCACCAGTTAGTGGCTTCTAATGACAAGCTGTCTGAGGAGCTGAAGCCCTCAATTCTTTCAATAACCCGTGTATTTACAGAGACTAGAAAATTTGTATGATATACTGACCGTTTCAAATCCTCTGTGAGGGTGATCGGGGAATCCTGCCGGGGACTTCACTTTGAACTCGTCCAACATCAGGAAAGGATCCAAATTCTTTAACTGTAAAAGTAAAGCATTGTACAGTGGGATACACATATTATCACATGTTA
The DNA here is from genome assembly GCA_036873755.1 of Hanleya hanleyi. Classification (NCBI taxonomy): domain Eukaryota; kingdom Metazoa; phylum Mollusca; class Polyplacophora; order Lepidopleurida; family Hanleyidae; genus Hanleya; species Hanleya hanleyi. Next base: position 17,590 of record JAVTVY010055997.1, on the reverse strand, counting down.
GTGATTAATCTTTGTAATTCTGGTTGCGAATTCACACATAATGAGGAATACTCGATTTCATTCCTGTCCCCTAGTTTTTTTGTGCTAAATTACTATAAGAGGTTACATTTGACATTTAAATTAATCGTGTTATACCGGTTTACTGTTTTGGGGAATGGTCGAAGTTTAAATGAAATAAACTTGAGAAACCCTCCATTACCATGCCTGTTTGGAAACAACAGGTGACTCAGGACATCGGGGTCTGCTTACGACAGGTCGTAGCGAGCAATCGGATCGTGTTCTAGGTGGCATTTCTGATGCAATGCGAACGTCATAAAGCTAAAACATAATGCCTAGTGTTGATGTCATGATGATGTCATCATACCCAATGGAGTTCGCCAGCTCGAACTGATGCCAGGAGGCTAGATGTACCAAGAGGTAAACATGGTAAATGGTGCATGCCCATGTCGTTTTTCTGAACATTACAACGTCATAATGTAACGATTTTATAACTGTTCGTTTTATGATGCCACATCTTCTTTACCTGTTAGAGCACTAGAACTACCTAGTGTGGCTAGCGATCCCCATTGTTGTGCAATGAAAGTCACATGACAATAGCACAGCCAACACAACCGACTAGTCAAAATTATACGACTAGACCGTAATCAGACTGTATCAGCATAGGTCAGAGGTTATGGCTTCAATACGTTTTTCATCACATCTGTTTATTGTGTTAAACGATCAATTTTTATGTCATTTTTCATAGAAAAAAAAAATCAAATATCAACTTGTTCTTTACACAGCTTCCCTGTATATTTTCATGCTAAGTGTGCAAGAACCTTTAACCCTACCTGGCCTGGGGGAGACCGAAATGGTCCCCCCTACCAAACTTTCTGCGCTATCTCCAAAACGACAAAAAAATGAAGAGCTGAAACTCCGTGACTCCGTGACAGTTTCTCATATTGGGGTCATTTTGAGCCTATTTGTGTGACCCCCTAAGCAGAGGATCATGGGTAAATTCAAGATGGCGACCACGTGGGGTAGCAGAAAAGTGATTTTTTTGGTCATATTTCTTCAAAATTTCTGCTTTTTCGCGATGAAAAGTGAACAAAAACTATTTTATTTCACATCACATTAATATTTACGAATTTATCATGCAGTTTTTGCGGAGAAATTGCATAAATAAAAAATTCGGAAAATCTGACCGAAAAATCGACCAAAAAAGTGTCGTTTTTGAAAATGACATCAATGTGACGTCATAGAAGTGGCCATCTTGGATTTTTTTTTTTACATTTTTTGGTAGAGCTTGCCCCAAGGGTATGGTGTGGTAAGTTTCAGCCCCCTAGCTCAAAGGGTAAGAAAAATAATTAGAGGGGGCCATTTCGCACCCCATCCCACCCCCACCCCCAGGCCAGGATACGTACCAAAAAGCCCAGGCCAGATAGGGTTAAAAGTTCTATCAAATACCTTCTGCACACTTAGCATGAAAACATGCAGAGAAGCTGTGTAAAGAACAAGTTGATATTTTTTTCTATGATTGGATTGGATTTTTTAACACAAAAACAGATGGACGTCCTATTGTGACGTACGTTTCACAACAATTGAGTATCATGACATCATAATAATGTCAACAAAATTTGTTTGTTGAACATACCCCGATCCCCTCCCCGAAATTTGGTTAGGTAGATAGCAATCTTGGTAAACCAAGATGGTATAACCGGGAAAAACCATCTAGATGTGATGCTATGAAATATTCGTGTGAATGTTTCGCCGATATTCTACGAGATTCCTTAATAAGCCAACGAGAACAAACAATTTGGCATTGATCACTGTTTAGTTCATGGAGACGAACAACTTACTGGTGGTCGGTCTTCAGATACTTTCTACCATCGGACAAAAGCAGACTTTTCGGTAGTAAATCCTTTGATGTTTACGCATTATGTCTAGATATGATTCCTTATTTGGATACTGTTTCTGTTCACGTGCTGTTTGTAATTACAAGAGGCGTGTATTTAAAGTTATTTCGCCCAGCTAGCCACCTGATTGGCTAACAGCTGTAGTTTGAGATTCGCACAAGACTTATTGTTAATGTCAGATGAAACTTTACCGGATATAGATAGATCTTGGGAGAAAATTTGAGAAAAAAAAAGGTTTTCACAAATGAGTCAATAAAAAATGTTGGGTAGAGGGTGCTTTGATTCGGTAGGGTTATCATGGTTATGCTTAACAAATTTCTTTTTAAGGATGGACCTAACGAAACATTCTCAGCCTTGTCTGCATACCTCTGGCCTGCCGACACTTCGGCGTACACGTGCGCCTACCCCTTCAGATACCTCAACGCTGAGCACAGACTTCTCCACAGTTCTCGACATGACTGGTGTTGAGGTCGCACACGAACTAGCAGTCCAGAGACTTAGTTGTGTATGCAGAGGTAGGTATGGACACTGATAGGCTGTTGATTGACTGTGGAGGACGCCCAAAAACAACAGCCGCAAACCAACAACTTTTAACGTAATTCTCCTGATAGTTCTGCAAAATACACAGATCAAGATATTATATTGGATATAGAATATTTTTTGTGATTCTCAAAGAAATCAGCAATCAATCAAAACCTATCCACATGATTATACATATATGCTGAGATTGTAGCTGTACGTGACAGCCGAGTCAGTCATCATTTCTGTATTATCAGCCTCGCGCAGCCTCCACAATCTGTCAGTCATCATTTCTGTATTATCAGCCTCGCGCAGCCTCCACAATCTGTCAGTCATCATTTCTGTATTATCAGCCTCGCGCAGCCTCCACAATCTGTCAGTCATCATTTCTGTATTATCAGCCTCGCGCAGCCTCCACAATCATGACAATTGGCGTCAGCATTCGGCATTATATATATATATATATATACAGTAAATAAATGCAGCGAAACTGCCTTTGTGTGCGGCAAATATAATATTGTTAAAAAATCATGACGAAGTCAACTGGTTTGATTTCTGGCTAACTAGTTTCACCGTGTCTCGACGGTTTATCAAAGCTTTATTCGATCAAATAAATTACGGCTATTTATACATACACACATGTAATATTGACTTGGATTCTGTAGTCTAAGCGACAGTATATCTAACGTTAAACAAGTTCATACATATATATATAACTTTATTTATCGAGGGTAACTCTGTCAGTTACAAAAACTGTTCTTCCCGCAGGCCCTTCCGAGATAATAATGAACAAATCACATGAAATATAATATAAGATACATAACAGAATAGAATATATACAGGTGAATGAATAGGTTTAACAATGAGTAAATGATATGGCAGGGACATTTCAGTAATCAAACTAAACATCTGTATTTTGGCCCCTGATTATGTTCATAAGTCTTGACTTGAAAGCGTTGAGGGATGGGGCATTCTTGAGATGTTTGTCAAGAGAATTCCACAACTTGGCTCCTGAATAACTTAAGCTCTGTTTTAGATAATTTGTTCTTGGTCGAGGAAGGTACAGGTTGTTGTTTTCGGCTGATCTGTGGTTTTGGTTTGTTACATCATTTACATATTGAAAAAGACAGTTGAGATAAGGTGGGCATAGAGTTAGATTATGAATGATCTTGAACATAAAGACAGCCTTTTGGTAAGTTAGTCTTATCATGCACACTGGTCCAGTTGAGTTCTTGAAATAGTGTCTTGGTTGAAGTGAGATAGTGAGCATTCAATATCATTCTTGCTGCTCTTTTCCGCAATTTATAAACTCGGTCCATTTGAGAAGCAGTTGCATCTCCCCAAAATGTAAGACAGTAATCCATGTGTGGGAGAACATATGCATTGTAGAATAACAGCTTTGCTTCTTTCCTAAGAAGGTGCCTATGTCTGTATAGGATGAGCTGATTGTACATTTGTTTTGAGTTGGCTAAACAACAGTCAATGCAACAATCAAGATCTCAAGATTCTATTGCACGAAGCCCAGGCAAGTGCCGAGGCAAACTGCATTTTCGTCGAGTCGAAATATGTTCGCCTTGGCCATTTTTTTTTTTTTTTGCCAAGGTAAAATTTTGAATTGCGAGGGCTGCTCGTGTCTCATGAAGATTCTCCAGAGTCCAGTAACAAAATGTTGTGAGGGAGACAACTGTAACTAGTTATGAGCAGGGATTCATACATCAAATTGGATTCAGTTTTAGGTATTTTCTTCAATTTGAGTATTTCTTCAAATTTACCACCATTCTCAATGATTTTATATTGTTTCATCCCTTAAAATAATAGGCTATTGCATTGGAATGTCCCCAAATGAAATAAATCATATAAGTAAATTTAGATGTTTACTCCATTAGTTGATGATAATGGACTACATGTAAGTTGATCAATTCTCTATTCGCTCAATAGGATTGCACGCTGTCCCCAACATCATATAAGAATGTATGGGGAAGAAACATGATGTCTTTCTAACATTATCGGCTCGATCAAGAAGCTGAAGGTCACATGATGTTGATCGTAATTGCCAATAGGCGGGTCAAATACATAATTTTGACAAGAAATACAAATGACGTTCATGTATTGGACTTGCCTATTGGGAATCCTACACTCTAACGTCAATCCTATACTCTAACATCATGTGATCTCTACCTTCATGATCGAGCCGATAATGTTAGAAAGGCGTTGCGTCACAATATGGGTGTCCGGGGGCATCACCCCCCCCCCCCCCACATCACTATTTTGGTGATTTAGTTAGAGTATTTTCAGAATGTCCATGCTTCACTGCTTGGAAACTATATTACAGCAGCAATCAATATTATTCAGTCAGTCAGTCTCCCCACGTTTAGATCTGCCCCACCCCCCCGCCCCTCCCACCCTCCTCTCCTCTCCCGCTGCCCCTCCCACCCCAACCCCAGCCCCAGTGTATCTCTCAAAAACAGGAGTGTGTTGTCTGGTTGAAAATTGTAGACTGTCATTACAATTTTGGACTTGCACACAATTGAAGTTAATCTTTCACCGATAGAATTGAGACTTGGCTCGCAGAGGTTCGTTCTTCCACTCTCTTTAACATCCACTCGTCACTCGAACTAAAAAGATAGGCTGTTTGCACATGTGAGTGTCATTCTGGTGGCCTATATATGCTCTATCATTTTATATCGTTTATGTATGACGCAGACCCCAGATTTCGACATCATGGGAATTTCATTTCATTATCTGTGACGTGCCCTGATGCTAATAAATTCGTGATACACGGAAGTTCATTCAATAGATCGCCCGATGCTACTACAACCAGAACAAATGGGTATCTGATTACTTACGACTTCATAAAACGATAGATCGAGTTCAAGTCGGAGACTGGCACTGACAGAAATTTTCAACTCGCGGCTGACAATTTTGCAAAAGTACAGGCAGAGTTACTTCCCCTGGACATCACGTAACTTTTCCCGCGTTAAAAAAAAAGTCAGACAACTTACAAATCAACCAGTCAGATTCCGGACCGCGCGCACATCGCCGGATGTCACATCATATATAGTGAAATTGAATTGAATTGAATTGAAATTGAATTGAATTGAAATTTATTCACCAAAATATACATCAAAGTAATGAATACCAATGGCTGAAATGCTGAGTTGTTTTTCAAATATATGTGAGCAATAATTAGCCTGAAAATACAATTTGGCGGGAATAAAACCCAAAAGGGCTTGTTCTATCCCAATAACGTCTTAAATGACATCGGTAGAAATATGAGAAAAACATATGGCTGAAGAATGAAAGATTTCACGCACTGAGAGAAATGGACCAGTTGTTACAATACATTAGTTCATAATGAAATAGGATTTGAGTTTTGATTTAAAAAGTGATGTTGATTGAATGCCTTTCATTGATTGGGGCAGTTTGTTCCACTCTCGAGGTCCTGTAACTTTGAGTGAAATAGATATTTGCCGAATATTTTGACTACTTTTTAAGTCTGCATAATACCTCTGTTGACCTAACATTGAACAGAATCTGGAGATTATTTCCCCTATTTATCTGGCAAATGCGTCATTTAAGACAACTTCAAAAACACTTTAGCTGCCCATATATAATACGCATATACATGTATTTGTGTGTGTGTGCGTGTATACGTGAAGTCCGTCAAATATATTTTCATATGTACACACACATATGAGGCGCCGTTTGTGACAATATTGTCAACGACAAATATATAGAGTTAAAACCAAAATATAAAGTCGCCGTTTGTGACAATATTGTCAACGACAAATATATAGAGGTGAAACCAAAATATAAAGTCGCCGTTTGTGACAATATTGTCAAACACAAATATATAGTTAAAACCTTTGTAAATACATATAAAACGATATAAATAGGGCCTATATATAAAGTTATTTTTTTTAAATTTTTATAAATATTTTTTGAACATAAATAACGATAGGAAGTTAAGACGTTAAATTTAACGTAAATATAAAGTACACGAACTTGTAAAGTGTACATGTAAACCGGATATGCCCAAAGGAAGCTGCGCAATCGATGTGCGCGCGAGTAATACTGGTTAATCAAAACTGCAACTGGGTTCTGAAGCGAAACTATGACAGCGGTGAAAGCCACTCGCATGTCACAGATGTGTCGAATCAAACAATAAGATCACGTACCTGAACATATATCAGTTCACTGCCTATTTCAATTTTCAACAATTACTGTTATCATTTACAATCGTACTTCAGAGTTATCACATCAATTAGATATAAATACATCTACTTATAAATCACCATAATGTATCCTAGCCTGCAGCCAATATCACGGCCTGCCCCTTTGATGTTCAATCTGCGATTCCGTCGGCCAAGTCGCTGGTTGCTATTTGCCGCATAGAAACATCAACAGAAGTTGAAATAAAATGAAAATAACGATATATTAATTATGCGCAACACAAATATTAGGCAATTTGAAATCATACTGAATATGAGCATATTTCATTGACTAGAATATGACCATTCATAGCCTAGTTATAGGATTTGAAATTATATTGTCGTTTTGTATCATTTATCGTTTTTCGATAATTTCCGCATTTCCAAACAAGACAAAAATTAGCAGGGAATTTGGTATAAGTACAGCGAATGTGGAAACTAATGGCTCATGAGGAACACTACATTGGCCTTTTTTCACTTTTGCGCTGCCTCGAAGCTGTTACTAGTAACTGAGGAATCAGTCGAAGCCGTTTTACCCCTGCGTGCTAATCGCTAATTGATCTTCAATACGTGTGTATTGAAGAGCACTTCTGGCCCGATGGGTTCTTGATGGGCATCGGTGTTAACCCTATTATATACGGTGACGAGTGAGTGAATAGGGTTTAACGTCGCTTTCAACATTTTTCAGCTATATCACGACGGGGAAGGGAAGGGAGGGGAGTGGAAGGGGCGGGGGTATACCTACTTGTAACAGAGCAGATCTAATGTTGACATTTTATACTGCTGTCCCACCGAAATATCATGCCGTAGGCAGACATGACACCCCACTCAGTCACGCTATACTGACACCGAGCGAACCAGTCCTTGTTCTATCCTCTCAATACTGAGCGTGAGCGAGGAAGCAACAAGTTCCATTTTTCAAGTCTTTGGTATGACCCGGCCAGGGATTGAACCCAGTAATTACCGCTTACGAATATCAACAGTTCATTTTATTCAAATTACGTTATACTAACTTAAAACCTAAAAAGTTTGAGATCAAGTAAGCGTATCATGCTATAATAAATGATCTCGTTAATGAAAACGAGGAACGGTGAACGCAACAGTACAATCCACACTGGTGGTTCCCACAGTAGGTGCCATTGTTCTTTCATAATTTGAGAACGGTACGTTTGATGATACAAGCATTGTGCAACCGGTTCCTCATGAGCCATTAGTTTCCACATTCGCTGTACTTATACCAAATTCCCTGCTAATTTTTGTCTTGTTTGGAAATGCGAAAATTATCGAAAAACGATAAATGATACAAAACGACAATATAATTCCAAATCCTGTAACTAGGCTATGAATGGTCATATTCTAGTCAATGAAATATGCTCATATTCAGTATGATTTCAAATTGCCTAATATTTGTGTTGCGCATAATTAATATATCGTTATTTTCATTTTATTTCAACTTCTGTTGATGTTTCTATGCGGCAAATAGCAACCAGCGACTTGGCCGACGGAATCGCAGGTTGAACATCAAAGGGGCAGGCCGTGATATTGGCTGCAGGCTAGTAGGATACCTTATGGTGATTTATAAGTAGATGTATTTATATCTAATTGATGTGATAACTCTGAAGTACGATTGTAAATGATAACAGTAATTGTTGAAAATTGGAATAGGCAGTGAACTGATATATGTTCAGGTACGTGATCTTATTGTTTGATTCGACACATCTGTGACATGCGAGTGGCTTTCACCGCTGTCATAGTTTCGCTTCAGAACCCAGTTGCAGTTTTGATTAACCAGTATTACTCGCGCGCACATCGATTGCGCAGCTTACTTTGGTCATATCCGGTTTACATGTACACTTTACAAGTTCGTGTACTTTATATTTACGTTAAATTTAACGTCTTAACTTCCTATCGTTATTTATGTTCAAAAAATATTTATAAAAATTAAAAAAAAAAAACTTTATATATAGGCCCTATTTATATCGTTTTATATATATTTACAAAGGTTTTAACAATATATTTGTGTTTGACAATATTGTCACAAACGGCGACTTTATATTTTGGTTTCACCTCTATATATTTGTCGTTGACAATATTGTCACAAACGGCGACTTTATATTTTGGTTTTAACTCTATATATTTGTCGTTGACAATATTGTCACAAACGGCGCCTCATACACACACATACGAATCCTTCCCAAATATTTCTAGTTAACGCACGTAGCAGAATCGTTACGTTACGTTACGTTACGTAAAAGTTACATGTTAAGTTATACGTTAAGTTATATGTAGGAAAAAGCATGAATATACGATATTTTCGGCTTGCTTCTTGTTTTGCTCTACAACACCGACTGCCGACAACCGCCAGGTTCATGTTTAACATTTTCGCGTATAGGAAGTAACCGGTGTGCTTGAATATATATTTTTGAGGGTATCTTGAGCATGTTTATCGATTTCATTGAATAGACTTCATGCTTTCTTTGTGGAAATTTTGCTTGTTTCCTGAAGACACCAACGACCAGGCAGCTGCCGCCTCTTTTGTATCGTGCGTGCAGTGGGTGCTGTCAGTTTTTACGACAAACCGACAGTCCAGAATAGTAGTATACCCCATGAAATCCACGACGATATTATCAACAGACATTTGCCGACAACCGACGCTTCGTCACGTGGAAATCAAATTCACATCAAGGCACTGGCAAGACTGAAGTGGTGCACTGAGGTAGGCTGTACCTTCAAGGATTTCAAGCCTAATTATTCTCACTTCAAGCAAGGTAAGGCAGTAGTAGGAAGAGTGGAAATTCCCTCCCAAAAATGATGGTCCCAAATGAGGATCTGTGGAGTCATGCGGATCCGTAGTCACGATGATGTCACATCCGGTCACGTGACATCCGGGTCACATCCGGCGACGTCAAGTCCGGTCACTTGACGACCCGCTATCGTGTAGGCCCATTCCGGCGCAATGTTTAACAAGGGCGGATCCAGCCAAAATTCATAGGGGGGGTCGACTATCACAACCCAACAGGCGAGGGTCCAGGGGCCGCCTAGGCCCCGGAAGCTCCGGGGTGCTAGATCGCTGTGGATGCGTTCTGAGCGTTTTCCCGGAAATAAAACTGATCATAATGTATGCAGATTTATGGTTCTATTTTCACGATTTTCCCGCAATTATAAGCACGTACGATATTGAAAAAATCGCACCTCATGCCTGCATCCATTTGACTTTCTGGTTATATTTAAAACATACAAAACGATGGCATTTAGTTCATGGAAGGGAAACCAAGATGCCTACCGATACGGTTCATTCACAAAAAGAAGAAGAAAAAAAAGGAAATCCTCATAGCCCAACAGGCGAGGGTCCAGGGGCCGCCTAGGCCCCGGACGCTCCGAATTCCTAGATCTCCGGAGATGCGTTCTAAGCATTTTCCAGGAAATGTATGCAGATTTATGCAGATTTATGGTTCTATTTTCACGTTTGTTTCTCATTTATAAGCACGCATCGATATTGAAAAAATCATACTTCATGCCTGAATCCATTTGACTTTCTAGTTATATTTAACAGATAAAAAAAACGATGACTTTTACATCATGGAACATTAGAACCAATATGATACCGATTCATTTACACAACGCTAAAATAAGCGATCCTCACAGCCTGACAGGCGAGGGTCCAGGGGCCGCCTAGGCCCCGGAAGCTCCGGGGTTCCAGGTTGCGGGAGATGCGTTTTTCGCGTTTTCCCGGAAATAAATCTGAACACAATGTAGGTAGATTTATTGTTCTATTTTCACATTTGTTTCGCATAAACACGCATCGATATTGAAGAATATGCCTGGCACCATTTGACTTCCTGGTTTAACACAAACAAAACAGGCCTATAACACACCACTACACGTGGTGCGCTCGCGGCGATAATATCTGATTTTAGATACATATTGAAACTCCAACTTAAATAGTACACTCACAAACTACATGAATAGATGATGGTCTGTTTAATACACATATAGATACTCTAATTACATAATCCAGATTCATTTTTATTTACATATCATTTCAAGACATTATTTCTACGTGGAATCCCAGGGTTCGCTGATCCCTCCAAAACCCCCCTGACCCCCCCTCGTAGATCCGCCCTTGTTTAACCTAATGGGAAACCCATGCATGGACATTTGCGGTATGGGGTGTGGCCCCTTGTTTTCTTCATCTCGAGCTGTAGAAAACGATGGGCGGGGTCTCGAGGCCATGCGTTGATTTTTTTTTGAAAAGTTACTGTGCGCATGCGCACTGGCGTAGCGCTGGGGGACGTTTTGGAGTCTAGGTGAACTCCTGGTGGACCGATTGGATCGTGTGAGGTGTCAGTGTGAAGCATTCGTGGGGGAGCGTCCAACTGGATAGGTGTGGGGTGGGAATATCGTCTATCTGCCCATGCGCAGAAGAAAAAGGGCATTGGAATGGACGTTTTGAAGTCGAGATGGACTCATAGTGATCCGATTGACCCGTATTAGGCCTTATTTTGAAGTTCTATTGAGGTAGCGTCAGATTGGACGTGTCTAGTCCGGTTTTCTTGTTCTGCGCATGAGCAGTTTGGCCGTAGTATAGAAAGCGGGCATTTTAGGGGTGCGTGGGTGTGTGTTTGAGTGATTGAGAGATCATTCTTGGTCCTACAGGCCGTGTGAGGTGTCAAAGTGAGGGATGTCCATGTCATCTGTGACGTTATTGGTGACGTCATCAGGACGAGTGGTAGCGAAAGCGGGTGTTTTGGGGTGCGTGAGGGTGTTTTTGAGCGATTGAGGGACCACTCTTGATCCGAATGCGTCGTCTGAGGTGTCTAAGTGAAGCCCTCGAGGTGTAGACCAGGACTTGAGGGATGTCCACGTCATTTGTGACGCCATCAGCTTGGGTAGTTGAGAAAGCGGCCATTTTAGGGGTGCAATGGAGTGCGTTTGGAGGCGAGAAGGGCCTTTTCCCATCCGGCTACCTGATAGAGTTACCTGTGTGTGCCTGTGTGTATTGGTGTGCGTGCGTGTGTGTGCGTGTGTGGGTGGGTGCGCGCGCGCGCGTGTGCGTGTGTGTGTGTGAACTTTGTGCTTAGTTAGCCGTCTCTCGTTCGGAAGACATGGAGGCTCTGAAAAGTCGTTCTTTTTTGTCGCTGTAAGAGAGAATTCTCATTGCCACAGCATCAGGGTCAATAGGGCAAAGATCATTCTAAGGCGAACGAGCCGTCGCTGGTTCCGGCGTGAGTGCTCGCGGTCCATAGCACGGGCATCAAGGATGGCTGTCATAGTCCAGTAGTGTTGGGTGATAGCACACCTCGCCATCGAGTCGATTCTGTCGAGGACCGCTTCTGTGAACTCTTCCAGTATCTGGCGTCGCCCCTCGTTGTCGTCGCCATCTGCAAACAAGGACCGAACCACTGTTTGGTAGCCCGTGAGTGAATTATCAACGGTCGCATGCTGTAAAATGCGAGTCGCATAGGGATGGGTCTCTGTCATGGCTCTGCAACAATAGGAATGGGGATGTGGGGTCCAGAGGGACGTGTTTTATAGACGATGTCACACATGCGCTGGCCGGGAATTGTGGATGTTTTGGTGTCGAGATATTTGCATAGCAATACATGCAAGCAAGAGAAGGGGAATTCCCACGCAATGCCTTAACGCCTTTCTTAACTCCCTAACAGAAGCACCGACGGCTGCTCCTGTCCAATCAAAATCCGCGATTTGATGTTGCATCTATAATATTCTCTCTTTTCCAGCCGAGTCAAACCGGTAGTGATATGTGCCTGTGCACTCGAGGAGTAGTAGAGAAAGAGCTGAGTTTCAGAAGTGCGCATGTGCGAGTAGATGAGAAAAGGACCAGGTTCGGTCTGGCTACCTGGTAGAGTAGTGTGTGCGTGGGTATGTGTGGATGGGTGGGTGTGTGCTGTGGTGGTGTGGGTGTGGTGTGTGTGTATGTTGGTGGTGGTGTGTGTTTGTGTGTGTGTGTGTGTTAATCTGTACAAATTGTAACTATATTTGTATTATATACACATCTTTTATTGGGACAATATCGGAAAAAAAATGTATGTATCATACAGACTTGATTAATAAACCATTTAACGTTAGGTCTCTGTCTCCTCTTCGTTCCTGTAAAGCATATCGAACAATCATTCCGGATTCCACCCTTCGTGAAACTCCATACCTTGTGTTTTATGTAGTCTTATGTAGTCTAGCATCACTTTGAAATGTCTTTGTCATCCTCCTGTGAACATCAGGCATTGCATCGATAAAATCGTTGAACGCTGATCCCCGCGGTGGATGAAGTTAATATGTTGGCGTAGGTTTTTAGTTCTCGTAAACTATGGTATACCCATTGGACAAGATATACTCGAGCAGTGGCGTTGGAAGCTGCGGGGGTTGGGGGTGCGAATATGTTTGCCCCCCCCCCTTTTCGGCACTCCTAACTGACCATGTCCCCACATATAAATTGCAGATAGAATGCCAGGATCACATAAACTGTTTATGCTGGTATTTCAAGTGTACCGCTCAATAAACTTTTACCACATTGCGTGTTGGACAGAACATCGCTTCACTCTCCGTGTTCGTATGATATCTTTAAGTACAACGCGTTCTGTTACGTAACCGAACGATTAAAATGACAGTTATTTCCCATGAATGAATATCCATTAATATTGCCCATAACCTCACAAGACATGTAAAAGAAATCCAAATTGCTAACACCACCGCCTGTATTGCGAAAATAGCCCCACCGGCTGACCACCGTTTCACCGGCTGGCGACGGTCGAATGTAGGGTGTGTTCCGGGATTTAGGCGACCCCTGACCCTCGCCTGTTGGGCTGTGATTCCCCCCTATGAATTTTCGCTGAACCCGCCGTCTGCACGGAGTGTGGATGTACACACATCAACATTTTTGTATCGAAAAGTGTTCCTCGCCGATTCTGGAGTAAAACATCACCCAGTGTTGTCTGGAGAGACTCGCGTTCACGATATAGGCCGTTGGTATCCGTGCCACGTGGTTATGTATTTTGTCAACCGGGTATACGCCGCGTGTCTATTCACCTCGAACAAAGTGGAGAATGGGGAATTCGGGTATTACGCTACGCTCACCCATTTTCATCGACAAATTCTTTCAGAATATGCGATCGGAATTCAGAACCAATTTCAGCTGAGAGGGCTACTCACCGAAATTCACTGTACTACCATCTTTTTCGTCTAAATTTGGTGTAATTAGACGAATCATCTGTTTTTCCTCACTATAACCAAATTATCATATGTCGCGCGATTTCTCGAGAAGCATGCGACTGGTTATTATATTTTGTATGCTAAATATCAACATATTTCACTGAATTACGATGCTTCTTTGATGTTTATACATGTTATGGACGATATTCTCGGCATGCCTATTTGGGCTTATGAATACTATTTTCATGCGACGGGTCACCTTGCAAGGAAAGGAAGCACACTCTGTTACCTGCCGAACTGTGTGAAATCGAAGCGCTAAATTCGATTTCTATGTCAACACATGAGTTGAAAAGTACGTATCTAACTGTGATACGTAAAATTTTAATTTGATATCTGCTTTATATTGAATTATCTTTATTTCGTTGTGAAGTCGAAGGCAAAATGGCGAGATTTCATTGGTAATTTGAAAAATGTATTTATGACCACGTGCTACAGGAGAAATGGATAATTTTGCCCGTAGGTGCTTCAAAACGTAACGGAGTCATTTTATTTATCCTTTTCCTGGCCTGTTCTAGTATTTGTTTCTGAAAGTCGCTTCGCGAAATTGTTTGTCATTTCATTTCACTTTTACTTCATAAAGATAACGAAAACATTTTTCCCAAAAAAAGAAACACGTCTATTGTCATCTCACGTCTCGTGGTATCATTGTGTCATAAAATTTGGTCATTATAATGATAAGGGGCGTTTTTGGAAATTTTGACTTTTGAATATCTCGAAGATCCTGTCTACCCTTAAATGGCCACAGTTTTGGGAGAGATTTCATGGTGCTTTGTCAGGAAACCTAGGCGACCAATGGGGTGACCTAAAAATGGGGAAATGCACCTAACGCCCAACTGGGATCCGAGAACATGTTTTAGTCCGAATTTCCTGAAACTTAGACAGGGTAGCTATGTCAGAAAAATCTACACAAAAAAAAATGTCAGAAACCATAAAGCATTCTTTAGCTCTACTACATACAGCGGATATCATTCATGAGATGTTTCTTTGTTTATAGAGTTGCTCGAATTTCTCATCAATAATTTATATGCGAAATTTGGCAATACAATATATCAAAACCATATAGGTATTCCAATGGGTACTAATTGTGCACCCCTTTGGGCTGACCTTTATCTGTTCTCTTATAAATACGACTGATGCATATGCGGACGCTTTCAAAAACAGATTATTTCAAAGCCCGTTCCTTCTCATTCACCAAACGCTATATAAGTAGTATATAAAAACCCGATTGGGTATTATTTATGCAAATGAGATGAATTTGTGGCGGTCACGTGGCGGCTCTCGTCCAATCAGAAGCGATTATTTTGCCCCGGTGCATTATGGGCCATATCCAAGATGGCGGCACGTATGCTGGGAATTCCCCAGTGGGGGTTTCCCAATGACCATCACGTGATCAAAGCATGTACTGACCTGTCTAGGCTATAGTTCCGGCACAATAGATAGCCTTTGCAGGTCAAAAAGACCGATTCCTTATTGTTGACCTACTTATTTGTTCCCCCGGGTAAAATTTAAGGGGTCTCAAGGTCATCTGGCGATCACGTGATCAAAGCATGTACTGACCTGTCTAGGCTATAGTTCCGGGACAATAGATAGCCTTTGCAGGTCAAAAATAGTTCCATGTATTCCTCCGCGGTGATGCGGTCTGGTGATGATGTGGTCTGCCTCCGCGGGCAGAAAGTAGTCCCACGGAATGTACACCGATTTCATTTTGACTGAATCTCCAGATGTATTATAAATAAAACACACAAGACAGGGTTTTTTGGTGAGATCTTTTTTTTTATTCAGTAACAACAACAACGTGAGAACAACCATGTGAAAATTGAAGCCCAGAACAGGGGGTGCCTTATCAAAGGCGGTTGGTACCCATACAATTATTGAACCTATATGCAACAGTTAATTCGGTGCAATATCATCAGTACTCATAGAACATATATATCAGAGGCGTTTGGTACCCATACAAATTGAATTATAGAACAGTTCCTTAGTCCAGTGGAATATTCGCAGTGTTCGTATTTATCACTCTAAATGTCAAGATAGGTTGTAGTCACACCATCGGGCAGGACTTTGCGCTTGGGGTAAAAGTATGTGAAGGCGTCCCGTTCCTGGGTATACGAGCGCATCTGGTGGTCGATGATACGGAAACCTCGGTTAGTGCCACTCGCACTGGCCTGGCTCTGGAGGACATTCAGGTACAGAGCCTTGCTGATGTTAGAGTCGCGTCGACTCACCCCCTTACAACTGAATTTGTTGTCATCACCGTCACAAAAGTAAGTTTTCGAACACAGGGCGATCATGGCATCACCGCTCCACTCTAGTTTAAACAGGCCGGGTGTCCGCTTGTCGTAGGTGTAGTGGTCGCGTCGGGGTAGCCACTGGTCCCGTTCCGCCTCATATTGTGCACGTAATTCTGGTTTGACGAGTGACTCCCAGTCCGGGTTGGAAACGGCCATGTATGCTGAGTCGGTATCCATTTCTATCAATTGCCAATCGGATGGGTCGAAATACACGCCCATGAAATCGTATATGAATTCCAGCATTCGCAGTTTGGCCAGCTGGTACACCATACATCCTATTTGGAGCGGCAGGTTATAGGTGATGGTCTTTTTGGCTGACGTCACTTCGTAGGTGGTGTCGTCAATCATCTCCATGTGTCGGTATAGCGGCGAATTCACTTTTTTGCGGGCTTGTTTCGTGGTACAAATGTTCACGGTCACGTGACGGTCCTGGTTCGTTACCGTTTTTCCATATCCGCTGTTCCCAAGTAATTTCATCGTTTCCCCGATGATGGCTTTGCTGGGGTCGGCGTCTCCTTGGCGACGGGCGGTAGTCACGTCGTTCGCGAACTTCTCAAAACAAGCCTGGGGGGTGAATTCTATGACTTGGTATATTTTCGTAATTTTCAGTCCGTGCCGCATATACCACTGAAGCAGAGGGGTACCGAGCAAGATTTTTTCGCCAAACATGCTGCCGATCAACATACGCTGTGGTCGCGTTAGGTAGTCGTGTTCTTCAGCGTATGTGCGCATATGGGCTCCGATATCATCTCGACTCACCTCGGTGTTTTTGAAGATGGGTGGACATTCACCAAACGTGTCTTTCAAGTGGTCAGGGACGTGCAGATCACATTCCACGAATCCATAGAGGTCTCCCGTCTCAACAGTGCGTAGGATGTCGGTCATGGTGATAACAGTCCGATAATCCAGTATTCGGTCGTGAGCGTGTAAGAACGAGTATAACTCCGGTTGACGACGTTGCATGTGGTGGAATTCACATTCCCATAGCTGTTCATAGGCATAGCCCAGTCCACAAATGTAATCTCGATTCTGCTGTACTTCTTCACGTAAGGCGGCCGGGGTCAGTCCACGGCGCTCGTTATAGCGCCCTCCCGCGAACGAACACTCATGACCGTGCCAATAACAGCCGTGAAATTGAAACACGGTCGGTACTGTATTGATGATAGCAAATCCGTCCACGGGAAGGCGCCGATCTCCAATTCGCTTTTCCGTGTGGTTGGCTTGGTGACGGATAGTGACGCCTCGTCGCTGACTTTCCCAATCCAACCATTGTTCTACTTGATGTTTCGTAGATCGTTGAGCTCTGAATGCTGCACCCTCAGGGAGCCACCGCGTATAATGACCGGCCGGCATGGGTTTACTCAAACACGATAGGTAGAGGGTATTGGCGTCGAATCCTATTATTTTCTCACACAATTTTTCTCCTCGGATATGGGGTCAGCTGTTT
>JAVTVY010055996.1:0-29492 GCA_036873755.1 Hanleya hanleyi | reverse complement strand
AGAATTTTATATATCTGTATAGGAGCAGAACTCTGTAAAATATGGACCGAGGGGAGCCACTTTTGATAGGCGTCTGGCTTAGCACTGGATAAGTAAGTGTTGAAAATTTGGTGGTTGTGTCTCAAGTGGTTTTGCCTAAAATGCTTTAACGGATGGACGGATAGATGGACGTACATGACAATGACAATTCAACCCCCCCCCCCCCCGAGGCCAAAATGGTCGAGGGGTAAAAACCAACAGGGAGGCCAACTGTATGTATGCCCCCATACAGGATAAATTTCATCATGTGAAAGGCATATTGTTATATTTAATGATCATTCTTATAGGTTAAATCAATTCACTTAGTGTCGTATAACCCGATATGTCAAACATGTGCAATCATCAATAAATGTCAACAGTGAATATTGTTCTATCCGATGTATTCCATAATCAGTCTGTATTATGATAAACTCGGGATGATAAACAAATTCATCTTTGAAAATGTTGGGAGTAGCTCCACAGCAATAAAAAATTATCCATAGAATAGCCTTGTGTTATACATGTCGCCTATCAAAGAAAAACACATGGATAAATTCTTACTGACCTAAATCTGAAAAGGCGAAGTGACCCCTTGAATTTATCACTACTGAAGGTACTATTTCCTTCCCCATGCTCGCTAAGAGTGTAAAATATTTTGTCAGGAGTTTGGGGCCATTTCCAGTGATTTCCAGCCTTAACCATTACGGATACTTATATCTCCAACCCAACAACCTTTGTCAACTCCCCAGGGAATTGTTCATTGTCATGTAAATATCACATGTAATCCCAGAAAAAAATAATACAATATTGCATTAATGCAATTTCTATTCCAGAACTCAGATTTTCACTTTTAGACTAATTTCTCAATTTCTAATGTCCCTATAGTTTATGAAGCTTAAAGTTTCTACATGTACATGGCAGTGTAACTAACGCCATGTGCAGGGCCTCGAAGTAGGGTTTGACGTGATTTAAGTGTGTACCTTTACCTAAGACATGTAAGACTGACTATCATAGGAGGCATGAGACATGTTTTTTCAATTTTGAGGTTTCTAGATCACCTAATTAAGTCAGGAATTGGATCAGAAAGTAGGTCACATTGACTATGGCCCAATTATGACAGGTCTCACTGACATTGACCTAATTAAGTGCATTTTTTTTGTCAATTTCAAGGTTTATAGGTCACTTAAGTAGGTAAAATTTTCATCAAAAGTGGATCAGCTCAGAACTTGCTGGTAACAGTCCCCCAATGCATGTTCATGCCAAAAATCAAGGTTCTAATGTCAACGCTTCTTATTATTTTGCCGGAGAAAAGATTCGGATGGATTGACTCATTACCGGACAATTGAGACCCTATAATTCATAGGACAATTCAGGAATAGCTAAGATGTGCACATATTTATCAGAGTTTAAGAAGGACATTCTAATATCCGATATCGGGAATTCAATTTCCGATATCGGAAATTCTGAATAAAAAGCACTTTGGCTTGCCATAGCCGACTCTTGTGATGCAACGTCACAACTCGGGAATACCTTAATAATTTGAAGCGTAACTTTGATAAAGAGAGATCTTGCACAACTGGGTCCCATGTGGGACCGTGTACCAAATTTCAGAAAGATCCATAATAGTTCCTGAGAATTCACGATAATGTTTCAAGTGGAAATTCAAGATGGCCGGCTGGCTGTCATATTGGATTTTTGAATTGGACTAAAAAGGTATCTTGCACAACTAGACCCCAAGGGGAACATGTACCAAATTTAAGAAAGATCCATGCTGTAGTTTTTGAGAAATCGCGATAACAAGGTTTCATGGGGAAATCCAAGATGGCTGCCTGGTGGCCATATTACATTTTCGGATCGGACCAGGAAAAGGTATCTTGCACATCTAGACCCTAAGGGGAACCTGTGTACCAAATTTGAGAAAGATCCATGCAATACTTACGGAGAAATGACAATAACAAAGTTTCATGGGGGAAATCCAAGATGGCTGCCTGGTGGCCATATTGGATTTTTGAATCGGATCATAAAAGGTATTTTGCACAACCAGACTCCAAGGGTAAGCCGTGTACCAAATTTGAGAAAGATCCATGCAGCATTTCCTGAGAAATCGCGATAACAAGAATTGTTTACGGACGGACGGACCACAGACGAAAAGTGATTTGAACAGCCCAGCCCAGCCCACCATCTGGTGGTGGTGGGCTAAAAAGTGCTCTTTTTCTAGTCTCAGTCATGTGATGAACAGAAAAACTTGCAACATATACGAAACTTACTTAACGAGTTCCATAACTTTCATAGGAAATGACCAGGAGTGGGAGATCTTCTACTTAATATTCTGATCATTTTAGTGCTCAAGATATTCCAAGACTGGGATATTGCATGTTAAGCAGTTTGCTAAACTTTGGTGATGTCACACTGTCATTTACATATCTTGATTTCTGTGAAGATATGATAGGTAGCTTTGTACTTACGATACACAGAAGGTTATCGGTCATTGTGTTAGTCATGAATCTTGGTTACCAGTAGTTTGGGAGATTGTTGCTAGGTATATTCATTTCAGAAACTACTGTAGTTACAATTTTCAAATAATATTGTTCTGTGTCTAGTCCTCCCAAACAGTGATAAAATTTTAAGTAGCCAGGGCATGAATTTACCATAAAACTTTTCTGGACCATTGGGCTGGTATATTTCATTACACAGAGCTGAAATTCTTGAATTGGTTAGCTAGCTTCAGAACTAAATTCAACCAGACAAGTTCTGAATTCACCAGCCACGGGCTGCTGGGTTTGTGGGAATTTCGAGCCCTGGTAGCCTTCCTTAACCGAGATATAGCATGCGGTTACCACAGGCTTTTTGCTAGGATTTTGAAACAGAGTCTCAATTGCCTATTTTTTAGAGTTTTGCTCTTCTCGGTCTAGGCTTAACTGGCGAAGTAGGCTGGCTAAGACTAGGTACATGGATACCATAATGGTATAGGAGACTTGGCTGGATGAGTTACTGTTGACTAGTATTAGTATTTCAGAATTTATTATTCAAATTTTGATTTTAATCCTTCGGGAGTTGCACAATGGGACATATTGTTGATAATGACAAGTTGTTTCAGCGATTTCAAGTCTGAATATCTTATAATGTGGCATCTATAAGCT
Source organism: Hanleya hanleyi (assembly GCA_036873755.1). Taxonomy (NCBI): domain Eukaryota; kingdom Metazoa; phylum Mollusca; class Polyplacophora; order Lepidopleurida; family Hanleyidae; genus Hanleya; species Hanleya hanleyi. The sequence goes on along the minus strand of JAVTVY010055996.1, from coordinate 26,334 downwards.
CATTTATGAGAATGAGATTTGAAATTGTTCTTTGAAAGTTTTGACCCTTGAGTTTCCTTTCAGGAAAATGAAGACAACATACAGGAGATATGGCTGATTACATTCTATCTCGAATTAAAAAAGTTGTCAACCATTCAATATGCGTTTGTCTTATTGCGTTGTGATACATGTATCATCAAACATGTCAAATGGCATTCAGAAACTGGAGGTACAGAACTAAAGACATGATTTTAGGAAGACGAGGTATTCTTCTTTATTGTGAAGGAGAAATGTTTCATTCTTATGAAGAGCAGTATCATGGTTATATTATCCTCCTCCCACTGTGGGTATCTAATACAACACGGATGAAAGCATGAGTACTTTCTGGCCAAAGGTTGCTACAAGTACCAAGTTTCTTAAATTGTAACTAGAGGTTCCTCTTTGACACAATATTTATGGAAAGGTGCTATAAAATGAATGAAGTATCTGGTATTGTTGATTGGACTGTCCTCAATTTATTGGGGGTAAACTACATGTAGCAATTATGTGGTATACATACATGTACAATGTAGATAAAGCACATGTATCAAAATACCAGATTTTCGAACGAAAGGACCATCATGCTGATCTTAATATTTTGGTAACAATTTCAAATATGAGAGTTATCCTCACTGTTATAAGATAGGCAGACTCTAAATTTATTGCCCCATGAAATTACGGCCACATGCCAGTGCGCAGAGGTGATTTTTATTGTTTCAGTAGCCTAGTGAAGAGTCTGATAATTCACCCGTTTGTATAGAAATCCAGACACCTACAGTGCCCAACAAGTGTGAAATAATCATGAACATCAATCATTTAATAAATGATCCCATTATAGGAAAGACGCAGAACATACAAAAGGCACACCTATATTAGTACATGCTGTACAAGTCGACTGGTTTGACTGGACAGTCCTCACCATCTAATCTTGCTGTTCAATACATTCCTTTACTTTCTCCTTGCAAATTCGAAATTGCTCTTCCAAGTCATCGGTGACACTGATAGTATCCCTAATACACTGGATGTCATTTGCTGTTAATGACAGAATGGTTTCAGGGAATGGGCGTCCTTCGCTAGGTGCACTACCATTCTCACCATCTGCATCACCACCATTAGGTAAATCTCTAATGTCCAAGTCGAATGATTGAAGACTTTCCTCTAGTTTCCGCTCTAAGAAGTCATCTGGCAAATCGAAGATAGAAATAATGGACGTTTGTTGACTGTTGAAATTGGCCAGCACACCATCCATCCATATCTGTTCAGGAGTACGATTATGTTCGGTTCTCATTCTGTGTTTATTCCAGGCTTGTCTGAACTGCTCCAAACGCCTGTTAATCTCTGGCAAGTACACAAAATGCAAACAGTACCGATGAAGAACATCACTTGGATCCAACACATTCTGGTCCTCAAGAGAGTAAAATAAATTGTAAAAGTAGATTATGACCTGAGTCATAGTATCCCCCCAGAGCCTTTCAACTCTCTGATTATGGACCGATGGACCAGTAATATGACTGCCGTGGTCCACTCCTCTTACGAGGTTTAGAAATGTTGCCACCTGCACATTCTCGCCTCCACAGTCTGAACGAGCTCGTGATGGAATACCATATTGATAAACAGCTTGTACAAAGTAGTTCAGAGTGGTGCTTGCCTTGTTATCTGAGGAAGCCTTCAAGTATGGCACGAAACGTGAATAACCATCTATAGCTCCTTTTGTGGCTATGCCAAATCTGAAAAATTATTGCACATTTTTCAATACAAAGCTTGTACAGTGTATAACAGTGAAAGCTTACATATGCTTGGATACCCATGTAAATTTGCATTATTTAACTCTGAATGATTTATCAATATTTATAAACAAGGGTTATTTGTAACCCAGCAGCTCGCTGTTTTGGGTTTTGTCAATAACATGCAGCTTCGCATAAAGATCGATCCCTTCAGGTTGCACACCATTGGCAATGACAATACATATTGTTATAAAAATTTGACTTCTTTGTCAGTGATGTTAAAGTTGGATTGAAAGATGAACTAAATTATAAAATTTGAAATAAAGATTACCTTTTTTTTCCAAAAGTAAGCTTATACAGGTCATTATGAATACATGTACAATTGAAATTTGGTACGAGATGTGGGTGTGAAATGCCTGGACAAATATGGTTCGTGCAAAAGCTTTAGGTTGAATCATGATGTGGAATGGGATTCAATACCAAAATTGAAGGAAATGGTGTCCTTCATTAAAGGCGAAACTAAATTCCGATGCACCAGGGGTTCGGTACTGCGGGATTCCCCCGCCGGTTATTTAATATTATTCTAAGTCCAGCCTAAACAAAAAACATTAACCTTCCAGCTTGAGTCTAATGTTGTGCTAAACATAAACACTTAACCGGACACCACACCTACACTAACACCACCAGTTTCCCCCCTTTCTCTCGCAATACCTCGCCTACGGCGAGCTAAAAATGGGTCGATATAAGTCGAGAAAAACATAGTACCGGGAATGAAATTTTACAGTGGTTGCTTTTTGAGAATCTTTTTTCACCCACCTCACTAAAAATTCGCAACAGTTCGTACAATTCTGAACCAGATTTAGTGTAAAATCCATAAATCATTATTATTGTTCCACAACAACATTTCATTTATAGGACGACACCCAGTTTTAGTGGTAATGGATGCTGGAGTATCTTGAGAGAATAGCCGGCCGCCCAGCAAACTTCACACGTGTATGCACCAGTGGGGCTGGAACCCAGGCCAGTTGAGAGAATCATAAAAATAGGGAAAAAATCTTTTTGTACACTGTGGGAATGGCACTTTCATTACAGCGATCGTAAACCCTTAAGTAAGGTTTCCATCAAACGAAAGACCATTGGAAGCGGTGTCGAAAAATATTTTTTCAAACTTTTTTATGATTTTATTCCACAGTGTAAACTACATAAAAAACATGTGATTCTATGATGGTATGTAAGTGTTGCGATCATATCTAGGTCCAGTGACATCACACTGCTTTAATACACATATTTAATACTTCTTATGCAATTTCCAATGTTTGAATAAAGCTTAGGATGTGTATCATTTGAGTTTCAACATTGACTCATTGTTCCAGCCACCAAATCAGGGAAATTGAAATGTAAGATTCCAATTAACTTGGCATGTACCAGTCACCATACAAAAAGTCAAGTACTTTTTAGCCGGTTAGAAAATATTACATTATTGAGGTAAAAATATATTTGAATACAGTGAAAATCTGTCTTTCATTTGACCTTCACTTCATCTGAGGGTTTTCTATCACTTTAACATATGCCTTTACCAAGGGTTGTCGATTCCTTTAATATGGCTGCCTCGCACAGCAGTCTGAAGTTAAGTTTTTCTGTTTGAATAATTAGAAGAATTACGGTAATTACAGTGCAACATGACCAGCTAATAAACGAAGAAGTTGTTATCCATCAAAATTCCGGTAGTGACATATTTACCTGATTAACTTCATGTGTGCATCCATGTGCCAGAGAGTATTTGGTGAGGCGACATTGTAGCTCCTCCTTTTTACCGTGTTTCCCCAACGCCTGGCAACGCCTGCTGGGTCAGCAACTGACAGCAAACGCCTTATTCTATGTCTTTGAACATATATGCCTTCAGCACGGAGAAAACCGCTCATCATCTAAAAGTAAAATTTATGTAGGTCAGTTGACAGGATAGTCGAAAAGATCTGAAAATACCACTAGAATTTGAAAGAAATATATATTCGCACATAAATGTCAATCCCACAATACCATCAGGAGCATTTACCCCATCATCTGAATTACCTAATTTCACCATGCCTTTGATAGACAAGTGTTCATTTAACAAGGCAGCCAGAGGATGCTAGGTCCCCTGTCGAAATGGCAGCGACATTTTTTAGCATTGTTGGTCTCAGGGGATATACGCAAGGGAGGCAACTGCTGCTTCATAGGCGTTGGATGCGGAAGAGTCTTTCTGCCTTCCCAAGTTTTGATATCAACGGTTGACCGAAAGTTGATTGTTTCTGTAATATAGTTTCCATGCCGTGCAGCATGGAAATTATGTAACCGAGAAGCAACCCCAAGTAACATCTCAAGGCATTATATGCATTTGGAAGCTATTGCTTCAAAAAACAAAGAACCAAGATCCATTTTGACCCAGTGGCGCCACCTTCAGGCAGATGTTGCTGAAATGCAATACTGACTTGTGTGTTGTCACAAGGAATGCGTATGCTGAATTTCGGAAGAATCCAACAAAGTGTTAGGAAGTTATCGCTTGAATTCGAACAGCCATGCACGGACACGAAGAAGTAATAAAAACCATTTTGAAGTCCCCCCCGCCCCGCCGCAAAGTATTCAACATGCAACCAATTGTGTTTGTTAGACAGGTATTGAATTTGGGAAATGTTAGTGCAAGGCCCAACTTGATGGGCACTAAGGCTTAGCTGGCATAAAATTACAAGGAAATTTACAGTGGGCTTCAATGCCAGTAGGAAGGCATTCAAGGCAATGACCTTTGTGTGTTCAGAGCAGGTTTAACATATCTCATTAAATTTCAGAAAACGCTGCTGACCTGGAACAAAGGTCAAGACCTTGGCATGCCTGGCCTCAGTTATTGATATATCCGTACACTGTGGATTGATCATTGAGCTTACCAAGTATTGAATTGCTAAAATTGTATAGAAAATTGTTGCAACTGAACAGCTGAATTACACAAAATGACCTTGTAGAAAGATATTCCATTTCACTTCATAAAATCATAAACCAGCACAGATTATACCGACAAGGAGGCCGCCGTTGACGCTTGAGTTGCCGCTCCGGCTTGAAGCAAATCACACAGAATTACATAAATAGAAGTTCTCCTTTGACCCTGGAACATAATTACATGTACATAAATAGAAGCTCGCCTTTGACGCTGGAGTTGCCTGCTCCTCCTCCTCCCAACCTCCCTCACCCCAGTGCTTCGGATTTGAAAAATCCAGAAGAGCTAAAAATCGCTCTTCTGATTTTGTCTATAAGAGCGATCACTCCTCTAAAAAAAACCCTTCTAAAAACTTTTAGAACAGCTATTTACGAGAATGGGGATGTAACTAGTAATTCCCATTTTATGATTCTTCTTGCAAGAAAAGTATTATTTTCAAACTTAACATTATGAAATGCGACATCAATATTATCTGACAATCATGTAGGAAATGTTGATAATAAACGTAAGCGAAACCAGTTATCCCTGATGTGTTTCATTGCTATCCCTATATTTCTTTCTGTGCCTTTCCTCGGATTCTGCGATGTTTGAGAATTTTGTCAATGTTTTGCGCAGTTTGCGCCAAACTTCTGTTACGGTACCATGCCGTTTTCGGCCGTATACGATAGAACACCACCAGTGTTCCGCCTTTTAAATGTTTCTAGTCTAACTGTTGGTGGAAGTTTTGTAGCCATTTTGCTTATTCGCGGCCATAATCGATCAAACAAACAAATGCCAAAATCAGACGAGCGCGCCAACAACAATATGTCCTTCCACACATCCACACACAGCTGTATCCCCCGCTGTGATTGGTCAGTATTACACACAGCTGTAGAAATTTAACCAATTATAAGCGAGGACGTTTCGGTCCTCGGTTAAATCCGAACCAAGTTAAACTCCTTTGCCAGAAGAGCTCGCACACTTCCGGATTTTCGTGATCGAAACGTATTGCGTTTTCATGGAAAGTTATTAGAGGTAAATAAAGATTATTCCATACGATAAATTCAAGAAGCGCGAAAAAAAGAGCCTCTGAATTTTGATTCAGGCGCGCGATTGAGCGCTTTCACTGTCGCGCTTCTTAAATCCGAAGCACTGCCACCCCCACCAAACACGCCTCACTGGTTCAACCTATCGTGCCATGAGCAGATGGGAGCTGTGACAGACAAATAGACATTCCAGCAACTCTAGGGAAAATGCCTGGTCCCAGGGATGTCGTTTAGTGAAAACCCCATGTCTCTCACTCCATTGGTCCTCCCTGTCAAGCTCCATATCTGGTGTGCATGCTTACTGGACTCCATGCATGTGCACTCTGCGCATTCTACAGCCGACAAATGCCTGGTCCATGGGCTCTCGTTTAGTGAAAACCACATGCCTATAATATTGCCCCACTGGTTCTTCATATCTGGCTGCATACCTAGTACGCATGCGCATTTGATGCCGCGCATGCAGTCTTTCCATTTTACTCTAGGGCATGCCTGGTCCAAGGATTCATTTTGGGGCTAAGTCATTTCAGGATGAATTACTGAAAGTAGACTGTATTCAAAAAATTAATACCTCAACTCCTGTATTCTCATATTTAGTATGGAGAGATTGGATTCTGCAGAGTAAATCAGCATCGGTGATGGAGGAATACAGATGTCGCTGCTTCAAATTCATGGAGTAAAGCTTCTTGTAAATCAGGGTTTGACAGCAGCCAAAGTGGTCTGCCATTCTCCTGGCAGTGTAGCCCATTCCATATAGGAGTTTCAACTCTTCAGGAGAAATATCCACAGATGGCCTTCCTTTTCTCCCTGCCATATGAAATTAATAAGATTACCATTTAGTAAGTGTATAATATAAATGTATGGTAAAACATTGTAATGCTACAATAACCAAGTATTTTTGAATAACTGTATTGAAGTAAGTGGACTTTCGATCACTTCACATGGCAGCGAGGTGAAGCGTTTTTAACATACATGTATTGAGCTAAATGGAGCAAATTGTTCGATAACTGTGGATAATTTAAAAACTATCGAAGATAAAACGGTTTAGCCATGGGATTGTTTTGACAACATGCTAAAATTATTAAACAAACACATCAGTTTTGTTATCATGATGAAATTTCCTATCCTATCGAATACTAGATTCATCTCGATATTTCCCGCCGTGATCTGTGAATATGGGTCAATCATTAGCTAAGGTGAAGTCCACTTTCTCAAATGCACCGACGCAATGACATATTATAATCTTTGATAACTGCTGGTAAATCAACACAATGCTTTGAAAAGGCCATCAAAGGTATACTGTTCATGCCTGCCAGACATTGCTATGTTTTCTGAGTTAAAGGAAAACTCAGTTTATTGGAAAATTAATCTATGTTCAGCGATGTGCTTGTGATAAATTGCTTTTCCAAGTACATGTTCTTATAACTGACCTTCAATGATGTTCTGAGCAGTGCTTATGCAGGAGTCAAACGAAATCCCCCCCCCCCCCAACCTCGGGCAAGGGTCGGGTTTGACACGTTTTCAGTCCTGTTTATGTTCGTATTGAGTTAATATTTCTTTTACCTAGGAATGGGACATAAATTGTATTTGGTTGAAGTTTAGGTGGGGATTCACTTCAATGTTTTACCCAGAGGGTAGGGCATTGAAACATTTTAACAATTCTCATTTGCTAAGTCCCCACTAAACCCCAAGATTGGGGTGGGGGGGGGGGGGGTTCGCTCGACTCCTGCATTAAGGTCTTAGGGGAAAGGTGGTATAGTTTTTGGAGAAGATAAAGCTTTATTTCAGTGCCCATTTGGCGAGAAGTATTGAACAGCATTTCCATGCAGCCTTCGTATTCTGGAGATATTCAATATGGCGCCAGCATCCAGATAGACTATACATATACACTATTTTAGGGGCCTGTGATCTGGGATAGTAAACCTGGATTTGTCATTATGTACAACAACAGGTGACTGGTTCAGCCCCTTAATTTGGGGTTGTGGGGGGGGGGGGGTTATAGCTAGCTGACGCCTAATGCGAATGCAAACATTGCTCAAACTGCCCACAGTGAGATATGTGAGCCCAGTGAGCATGTAAACGCGGACTATTTATCGGTAATGGAAAATCACACCTGCAGACGGAGAGAAGTGTTGGAAACTGGGGTCTGTATGATGATATAAGTCTACCGCGTAGCGTACCCATATATTTGACTAACCTGAATTAACACGTGCAGCTTTGTACTGTGTAGAAGGAGTAGATGAGTTGGTGGTTCTCTCAGGGGATACCGCATCTCTAAGGTCCTGCAGCGCTGTGCTCAGCGACTGGGTTGTTTCGTGTTGCAGTTGTGAAGAAATGCGCTGAAGATTCACATGGCACTCGTTCAACTGTTGCGAGAAAGTGTCATTTCCGCCGTTGTTTTCAAATCCAGCAGATACTAAGCGTATGGTGCGACTAATTCCATCCAAAACTGATTCTATACCTGCCATGATTTCACCACACACCGATCAATTGTGGGTCTACGAAGCTGTCACCAAAATCACAGCGGGCAAATGACCTTCCTTGGCACAGGAAGTACAACCCGTAGATAGAGAGGGAGAAGTCATTATAGAACTGTACCGGAAATGGTTAATTATTGATATCAAAAATAAACTTTTATTTTTGATATCAAAAAAAGAATTTTTGATATCAAAAATAAACCGTTTATTTTGGATATCCAAAATCAAAAATAAACCGTTTATTTTGGATATCCAAAATACTATTTTGGATATCAAAAAAAGAATTTTTGATATCAAAAATAAACGGTTTATTTTTGATATCAAAAATAGAATTGTTGATATCAAAAATAGTATTTTTGATATCAAAAATACTATTTTTGATATCAAGAATTCTATTTTTGATATCAAAAAAAGAATTCTTGATATCAAAAATAGAATTCTTGATATCAAAAATAGTATTTTTGATATCAACAATTATCCGATTAAATACCAAAACGGCGCACATTTATTTTTGATATCAAAAAAAGAATTTTTGATATCAAAAATAAAGGAATAAATACCAAAACGGCTTGCCATACTGTTGCCGACTCTGTCGTGATTCACCTCTTCCTCTGAATCGCCCCCCCCCCCCCACGAGTCCGAATCAGTTTCGTCTGCATCATACTCATCGTAACTAACAGCATTATTGACCAACGGTTCAAATTGGTACGGCAGAATACCACAATCGTTAACTTCGTTCACTTGTGTATGACGTCAGACGGTCGCATGACACGGCAGCTCGTTACATTTCGGTTCTGCGATTCAGATACTTTTGTCAGGCAAATAAATACCATTTTTCTTAATATTTACCGACCCAAACTATTTATTGCGGGTTTACTTATTGATATTATGAATGACTGAAATATTTTAACAACAAACATAAAACTATTCACAAATCCTTTAAGCCACCGGACTATGTCTCTTAACCATATTTCTCAATTAGAACTACCCACAAGAATAAGATGTTGTCATCATATTGCAAAAATATTGTTTCGTGTTCATTGCCTGTTTCACTCATACGGTGACAGTCAGTTTGGTTGATGGAGGAAGCGGGGGTACCTGAAGAAAACCACCGCCCGTCGCGAACTGTAACTGACAAACTTTCACACATGGCCCAGCTGGGCTCGAACCCGTGCCGGTTCAGCGGTGTGATGATTGCGGTCACCAGCGAAGCGCCTTAGACCACTCGGACACCGAGGGTCCTGATTAACGTACATGTATTTGATATTCTGCTCGAATCTTTACAGATGATTATCAAGACTGCTCACTGCTATTAAGAATTAGCTGAATGTTAAGCAGTACATATAATACTCCAAAACCTCTTGAAGGCAACATACATAGTATATGTTTTAAAAAATATGTAACTATATCCTCTTAAACCAAACTGGCTTGGGCGATTTGGGGTGTATCGCAGCCTGGAAGGGAAGGGGGGGGGGGCGTGAAGTGCCCCCCCCCCATTATATTTTCTCTACCACTAGGGCTAGAGCGCTGAAATTTACAACACAGTATTTTGGGTTCAAGCTCTACCGGGAAATGTAAAAAAATCCGAGATGGCCCCCATGTTAATGTCACAGTGACGTCATCTTCTCGGAAGCCATTGTTCGGCCTTTTTGGGGTCAATATTTCCTCCAGACAATTCTTAATTACTTCTGAATTGTTTTGAATATCTCTCCCTAAGTATCATACCTTGCTTGTAGAAGTGCAGTAGTACTCAGATGACGAATACAGTTTCCTTGAAGGTACATTGACAATGCCGATCCTTGAGACCCATCCTCTGTTATCACCACTACATAAAAATTCGCGTACGGATAGGTCTATTTTGAGCATCTGCACAGTGGGCATTTGGGTGATGTTGCAGCTATTTAATTAAAATCAAATCCTATCTGTTCACCCATTTCGATATGTCGCTTGGCTGAGGTAACCGACTTGCAGTAACGCGAGTGTCAACCCATCCCTTGAGCTCTTAATAATGCTTTGAAGGGAACATAATGGTAATTGCTTTCTGGTTGGCTCATCTGAACCAAACGCCTCGCTGGCGGGGTATCTTTTGATGCTCCCCCCCGCCACCAGTTTGACAGTATAATACGGGGAGTAAAGTAGTTAAAATGCGAACGTGATGTCAGAAGACTATTAAATATTCATTACCTGGGTGCTAACACCAAATTCAATTGAAATCAGTAAGATCCTGCATAGCGACATATACGATTGAGGAGCAATGATAGGATATTAATTTATTAAGATTGATGGTGTAGTTGCCAGTAAGTATTAATCAGAAAATGATGGACATAAATCATTCCAGGCTTCAACAACATACATGCATTAATTATGTTTTACCATGAACTCAAAGTGAAAACATTCTATTCTACGGAATATAGATTCTTTCAATATAATAACACTTCATAGTTTTTACGGGGACTACATGACTTGCATATAATGCCAGTTAATATCAGCCACTTATGATAACTTACGGTAAATATATATTATATTATAGTTTGTAGCCTGATGAGATCTCCATCTCCACGGAACAGCTATAGTTATAATACTTAGGCGCCACTTGTTGTGTCGGTACTCTGCCAGAAGCTCTGGAATTCGTTCTCTCTGCATTTACCAGGTTTCCCCATGGTAAGGCATTTACTCCATCAGACGTCCTTGATGCTCATCCATTAACATTAGATGAGTTGTTATAGCGGATCTGTCATCGCAGCTCCCGCGCTAGCGTATCTAATTCCGCTTAAGCCGGTGCTAGGGGTCGTGTGGATACTTCATATGCCCCACATGAACAGCTGCAATAAAAGAGCGGCTGAGATACTAAGGCTACGTCCGATAATCCACCGTATTCTCGGGTCTGAATGTTAGGCGTCGACGAATACTTTCCTGTAGAGCCATATGGTTGCTTTTTAGTCACCAGACGTCAGTTTTTCCCACCTCTTGCATATCGCTCCAATTTATGATAGTTCACACAGTCAGCTTACAACCCGGCAAAAGTCTGTTTGTGATATGATAGGACAGACCTATGGGATGGCTCCATCCAATTGCTTTCGTTTGATAATGAACTGATCTATTCGTATTAACTTCCTAACTTTGACAATTTTCAATGAATTCCCCATGTTTTCTTCATTTCTTTTAACACTGTACTTTAGAGAGGCCTTTAGAAATCAAGGTAATGTAAAAACAAAAACACAGATAGTTGAAGATCTCATTCCAAAATTCCTCCAACATTAAATTTTCTGAAAATTTATGTTGACATAACAGCGAAACTTCAGAATTGGGTTCTGGACTGATTTATATGTCAAAGCATTTGGTGCCATACATCCTGTTTCTCCGAGTAGACATTGCGTACTGTAGATACACCCTTTTGTAGATGTTCAATTTTGTTACAGAATTGGTACCTAAATATGTACCTTAAGTACAAAACATTGTGTAATGTCCCATACTTAAACAAAATTGCTCTATATACACAACAATGTGTATAAGAACCAGGTACACTTTCTGTGTATCCAACGTACACAACACTACCTATTACCCAAACCAACATGTGAGCTCTACATACACATCTGTATATACACAACAATGTGTATAAGATCCAGGTACACTTTCTGTGTATCCAACGTACACAACACTACCTATTACCCAAACCAACATGTGTGCTCTACATACACATCTGTATATACACAACAATGTGTATAAGAACCAGGTACACTTTCTGTGTATCCAACGTACACAACACTACCTATTACCCAAACCAACATGTGAGCTCTACATACACATCTGTATATACACAAGTACAATTTTTTTAGGGCTTCAGGTACACACTGTTGTAGATGCTAAGATTGGTAACATTCATTGTCTACATGTAGTACAAGATTTGTTTACTTTTTGTACACAGTAGTTTTAGAGAGTATATGGAAAACAGGTCCCATGTCGCACTAGAATATCTGTCCCTGTACAGGTTTATGAGCATAATGCACACTTATATGGCTTATATGTAAAGACACATTCAGCGTTAGTTTTGCTTTTCGCCGGCGTGATTTCTTGCGTGACTTCTCGCGTGTCTCTTCAGAGCACCTTCGTCTGCACAGCTATAGCCCAATTTTGTCCCACCAGGGGCGCATTGGCTCAGAGAACTTCAGTAAGTACCAAAGGCTCTCACAATTTTTTTGAGTAACTAAATATTCTATTTTTCCAGACAATTATCTTTATAATATACACGTATACAAGATCTATCGGTTCATGTAGAAATTGTAAACAGAATAGTTTTTTTCAAAAAGATATTCTGGAATAGTTTATCAATTTTGATATTTTTCAAAATAATTGCGATTGCCTTTGGTAAAACAGAAACCGAGGCAACTACTTCTCTGAAGCAGTTTTTCATACCTCCGACTTTAAAGAGCGGCAGTTATTCAGATGGAGATGATAAACTTTCCGGAAAGGGGAAAACACGTGAAGACAATGACACAGCTAAACGAAAGCTATGACCACTTAGAACACTTTTCACAAGTGTGAGTTCTCTCATGTCTCGCTTATTACTTTTCCGTGCACAGCTATAGGATCACAATGAACACTTGTAAGGCTTCTCGCTAGTGTGCGTTCTCTCTTGTGTCTTCAGGCAGATTTCCAGCAAACATCTATATGGACAAAATACTCACTTGTGACTTTTTGCCAGCGTGAGTTTTCACATGTCTGACAAGATTACACTTCTCTGTACAGCTATAGGATCACAATGAACACTTGTAAGGCTTCTCGCTAGTGTGCGTTCTCTCTTGTGTCTTCAGGCAGATTTCCAGCAAACATCTATATGGACAAAATACTCACTTGTGACTTTTTGCCAGCGTGAGTTTTCACATGTCTGACAAGATTACACTTCTCTGTACAGCTATAGGAACACAATGAACACTTGTAAGGCTTTACAACAGTGTGAGTTTTCACATGTCTCATTAGATTACACTTCCTTGCACAGTTAAAAGAACAGAATGAACATTTATATGGCTTTTCGCCGGTGTGAGTTCTCTCATGTTTCATTAGACAACTTTTCTGAGTGCAGCTATATGAGCACAATCGACACTTATATGGCCTTTCACCAGTATGAGTTCTTTCATGTGTCTTCAGATTACATTTCACTGCACAGCTGTATGAACAGAATGAACAACTATACGGTTTATCACTAATGTGAGTTCCGCAGTGTTTCTTCAGGCTGTCTTCTCGCGAACAGCTATATGGGCAAATTGAGCAATTGAATGGCTTTTCATCAGTGTGAGTTTTTTCATGTCTCTTCAGATTATGTTTCGTGACACAGCGGTATGGACATAATGAACATTCGTATGGCTTTTCACCAGTGTGAGTTTTTTCGTGTCTCTTCAGATCACGTTTCGTGACACAGCTGTATGGACATAATGAACACTTGTATGGCTTTTTGCCAGTGTGAGTTCGCTGGTGTAACACAAGATGTGATTTTTGGGTACAGCTTGTTGAACATAATGAACATTCATACGGCTTTTGATTAGTCTGTGTAGCGTTCCGTGTTGTCCGGACATGTTTCAAGATGGTATTTGAGTCGCATTCAGTATTTAGCTCAGTATAACTTCTCCACACGGAGTTGACCTGGCACAGTGTCACAGGGAAAGGTTCATTAGCCAGCGTATGATCATCTGTAAGTCGAGTCTGCCTGGTGTAAGATGTACTGTCCGCATACTCCTGGAAAGATAAATATAACCACAGTAAAGGTGAACATCCGCAAAATACAAAGGCGACAAAGAATGACAGAATCATACAGAACCACGTGTCGATGTGAGTAGTACACCTATATATATAGATATACTATCAGAAATTCTACCACACTCCATGTGTTTTACCGAATAACCTTATTACATTTAAAGAAGGAAGCTCAGGTGTGATCTAATTCCAATAGATCGTACCTCTCAACCAATCGGTGCGGATTATATGGCGTCGTAAATTTCCGTGTGTCCAGTTGAACTCGCCCAGAGGGGTAATAGGATTGAAAAGTATATAAAAATCGTCTGCTTATCTTCTTGTACATCATGGAACCAATTATCGTTGTCGAAAGAGTTTTCTTCCGTGGAGATTTATTCAAAGTTGTTGATGTCACTAAACCTTTATGGATTTATGAGACTTATGATTGGTACAAAATCCAATCATTGGATGACGGGAGAATTTCACATGCATTCTAAACCCAAGGGTTACGCCCTCAGCATTTTGATCGTTAATGACGTTTTAGCACGCCCCTATAGTGTCATACTGTAGACTCTCCAACACGTGTCAATTTCAGGCACGGGATTTGCAGATGCTGCTTGCTCCTATTAATTGGCGGGCGAAAGCCTTTTTTTGTCGGGTATATGGGTATTAATCCAGTTTTAAATACGAGAATATGTTTCTTTTCGGGAAACATCTCCACATTGTGCTGTTTTCAGTATGGCAGAATAGAAATAATCTCTTGTTTACTATGGTAAACCACCTAGAATAGATCGGGCTACAACAGGAGGAGTCTTCACGTTAAACTTCTCCTATTGCAGCTCGATCGATTCCAGGTGCTTCACCACAGTAAACAAATAATTATTTCTTAAATATTACCTACCCGCATTTTGCATCAATGGATTTATGTACCGTATTTATATGGGCGAATTTTCTCAAGTAATAGAGGGTATATCGAGTCCTATGGAGTTGCGAAATATGCAAACATGCAAACGTGTGGTTTTGCATCATGTAAGTGTGGTTGCACACTTTAGGTCACCTAGATGCACGTTATCCCTTACTTGTTTGAAAGATTCATCCATTACAATCTGATAGTGTCGCCAGTCAACTGCATCAAGGCCCACTCCTGATTCTTCCTTTGTTGTTACTAAGGATGTGACAGCAAAGCTTGGTATTCCAATCTGGGCCACCGGTTCCTCTTTAACTGACACATGCTCAGGACTCCACGATTCATCTTTTATCTGTGATGCACACACTTGTTCCAAAGGTTCCAGTTTTATTGATAAATCCTCCATTCCTCTACCGGACGGAACCATAAACTCGCTCACGCTGGAAAAACATAAAAAAAATCATTACGAAATAATTATCTATAGAATATGCCATTGTTCAACTTCGCAATGACGACAGGGTCAGAGAGGGTTCTTTGAGTACACCCATCCTTACTGACGACACACATAATACTAGAATTACACGAACAATACAGAATAATGTAAATATTTTAATGTGGATGAGCCATGGGACAATGGAAGCGCAATATATAGTGGATAGGAACAAAGGAGCGAACCTAGTATGATCAATTCCCCACCACCATAGGCTATCTGAATGCGTGTGCTCTCTTAAAATGTTCTATATGCGGACCTTGCCAGTGGACCTTGTCTACTGGTGTTGTCCATAATATCGTGTGAGACAGAGACGAAGTATGCAAGTTACATACCTGTAGTTATTTAAATCATATATCGAAAGGTTTCTTGTATTGTTTTGGACGAACATCAATACAATTTATACAGAACAGTTATGTCAATAACGTCAAGCTAGCCGTGCATTTATTGCACGTTTTAGCACGGTTATGCGAGTGAGCGGGTGAGTGAATAGAAATTGACGTCGCTTTCAAACATAATTAAGCTTTATCGCGACGAATCAACTAAGCATCACCCAGCCACGTTGCGTCACTGCTACTTTGAAAGGAAACTAATATGTGGTGATGCTGCCGGGCTATGATATATAGGGACAGAGAGAAGGACCGAGTCCAGCAAAACGGTCGAATAACCACTAATAAAGCAATTTTGACACCACAAATCCACCCAAGCCTTTCTAATATATTAGTTAGAGCTCATGAATAGTTGTTTCCGATGATATCCCGCTCTCAGCTCGAGTTTTTGTCGATCGTTTCAAAGTCGTCCACTAGACATTTTTTCCTCAGACAGCCGCGCCATTTTCAACAGCTCCGGGGGCGTGGTTTGACCTAGAACCTTCGTGTCGCCCAATCAATTTGTGTTGACAGCGAAATCCACGATCACGTGCCAAATTAGGGCTAGTTTCTAGGTCAAACCACGCCCCCGGAGTTGTCTCATTAAAAAGGTCTAATGGACGACTTTGAAAAGATAGACAAAAACTCGAGCTGAGAACGGGATATGACCGGAAACAACTGCTCGTGAGCACTAACTAATATATTAGGAAGATTTGGGCGAATTTTTTTGTGGCAAGATTGGTTTTTAGTGGTTATTCGGCCTTTTTGCTGGACTCTTGTCTCGTTCCTTCCGTTTGCCTCTATATATCATAGGCCTGCAGCATTGTCACATCTTCCCTTTGCTACTTCAAATAGGACATTTTTGAAGCAATTTCGAAGGAGATCATTACGGAGAGAGAAAGAAAAGATATTTGGACGTCACCCCCCGCCTCCCCCCCCCCAGTTTTGCCATTTCCAACCTAAAAATATGATATTCTATGGTACACAAATGCATACTCGGACTTGGAATTGGAGTCCCTGTCAGAGTTTCCCCAGGGATTACCCGGGATCAGGACAGCAAAATGAGGCCTATCCCGGAAAAAAATACTAGACCTTAGACAATCACGTACGATTTGTTGACGAAGATTTCATGAAAATATTGATGAATAGAATGCAGTTTTCCCTTCAATTAACATCAGAATATATTTGGATTCAGCCCAGCCTAGCAGAATGAAAAGACATTCCAGAGACTGATGTCTTGGAGATACAGTGTCAAACAGAAACTCCGAAAAATGATCTTTACGAGGAACATGTACGTCATGACCCTGCCGTCATTCACTTTACCTATAGTCATGTACCAAAAAATCAAATCACAAAACGTACGTAGTTGTATTGCTAACGTTATTCTGTTACTAACATTACATTTATAGCGGACGGACACAAAAGAAATTGAATTTACACATTCACTTGCACTTCACATGACTCATCAACTACATAGTTAGTTACTTACAATGAAATGATGCCTAACTGTTATAGAATAGAGTATAGCTTGAACAATGTTGTTGCTAACGTTACTTTAATTGTTGATGGACATTCTATTGAGTCACGTTGTTTTTGAAAACCTTATTTTTTATTTACCTTTTAAATATTTTGGTTGATTTTAAGTACCGAATCAGTCACAAATAGGCGTTTCCCATACAAAACTCATTAAAAGTATGAGATGATAGTATTGTATGATACAGATGACCAAATTCCATAGAGGTGCTAACATTACAGATGTGGACGGACAACAGTGGAAATTGATCCAGATAATATATTTTGACCATTTGGCTTTGTTGTACACTACAATGATGGCAGTTCAACTTTAAATCAAAATTCCACCCCATATCAATATTTTGGAACATTTCAATGCTGAAAACAATACAGATATATATTCTATGGCATTGCGATTTCGTCTACAAGAAGAGTGGGATTTTTCTGTCCTACAACACAGCAATTCGATATTTTCTTATCAAACTATTTTGAAAAGTTGTCTGTATATTGCAAGCATTTTGTGTATTCTATATCTACAATCCATATACTCTAATTTAGAATGAAACTCAGAACGATAGTGTTTCACTACATGTAGAGCTTGAGAAAAAAATAGTGTCTTTGGCTCCCTTTATAATGAAATCTGTCAACAAGAAAATTTATGTACCAGATGTTGTATACACAAGAGAGATTTTCTTCCCGAAGAACAGACATGAAAGGTTATATGGCGGATTCCACACAAAACCGTACCACTAATGACATTAGTAACACCAATAACTCGGAAAACATCATAAACAAACAACGTTCCCTGTATCTTATTATCTAAAATGTGTCAGTGAATTGCAGATGAAAATAAACAGGTGCCCCTATGAATTCTTTGTACAGTTTTTAGTTTAACGGAACAAAACACAAATGACACTAGTAAGATTTGCGTTACTAATGTCATTTGTCCGTCAAAATTTATTTTGTATATGTACAGAAGCACTTGAATATGCCCAGTGTAATTAGGCCAAGCATATTGATGTATCTGTACCATTGTCAGTGTTTGTCATCGCTCATGCTGTAATATTGAACCTTTTTAAAAAAAAATTCTAGTGTCATTTCCGTCACGGGAGTCACCCTACTGAATCGACAAGTGTGATTATAGGTGAATGCACCAGTCCATTTGTCATGCGACCATGAACTGTAGGTTGAATCACTTCACATTGAAGCCGCATAACAGCTGCAATGTTATATATAATGAGGCAACATGTGATTATATATCAGATATGTCGACAGTCCATTGTAGCTACCGTTTGTCTTGGCAACAGTCCATTTGGCGAATCATTAGATCAGACGATGTGCTCTCTGTGCATCATTCACACGTGCATGTTGACCTACAATGGACTGTCGATCGGTCCGATGATGATACAATGGACTGTCGTTATATCAGACAGACAGAGAATATACTATTAATGGTTCATATTCCTCTTAAACACACACAAGTGGAAGGAATCGAGAGATGAATGAGTCAGTGATACATGAGGCAGGTAGTAAGTTCCCACGTGTTCATTTTGTGCTCATTTCCTCACACTATAATTCGATGCTAATACCTACAATGGACTGTCTACCAACACCTAAAAACACCTCTCGCTGCAAAAATGTTTAAAATTTTTTGTTAACTTGAAATAGTAATAACCCTACGTTTGGTGACAATATAGTAGGATATTTCTCCTTCAAAATATGACTGGACACCAGTAACCATACCTGTCATCGATATGCTGAAAATCGTTCATTTTCGGCTGTGGTCACTGTCGTCTGGTCAGACACACGCCCACGCTTGATAACGAAAGCACTGGGAAACCTACCATTGACTGTAATTTGACACGTGACCGGCGGTTTTCACCTATAATCATACTTGTTGATTCAGTAGGGTGGGAGTTGGACGGAAATGACATTAGAAATATTTTTCAAACGCTCATAGTATATTGGTATTTAATACACTGGCAATGGTACATATATCTCAATAAGGTCAAGCTAGTACCACTGTAGATCTTTCATTGAATAATTTAGTTGACATTTGTTTTGTGGTGAATATTGTAAAAAAAAATTGGACGGACATATGACATTAGAACAAATGCCACTAGAAACATTTACATTTCTGTCTCTCTATTATACTGCAGATAAGAAATGTGCAGTGTACAACTGTTTATATTCAGATATGCATACATTACACAACATTTGTGGGTTTAGCAAACACAGAACAAGACACAGCGTCAGTTTTTTTTTACATTTTTAATATTACAAACGTCATTTTCCGGCGAGACGGACACTTTGACAGAAAGTGGTGTAGTTTTACGTGGAATCCGCCATAATCCAGGACAGTATCATATTTCCAGTAGGCAATGAAAATAATAACAATGTCAGGGTATTGATTGGGTATGTATGCTCACTTTACCAATATAGTTTTGTCGGAGACTTCTATCTTGGTGGGGATGGACAATATGTTATCAGGTCATCATGTCGAATTTTAATTATTTTCTGATTTTGGGGTCACAGTGAGTTTGACCATGACCTTAAACTTTGGTACATGACGCATCGCCCCCTTGATATATCCACAGATACATACAAAAAAATCGAGACTTCAATTTGGGGTCACAGTGAATTTGATCTTTGACCTGGATCTCAATTCTGGTGTGCGACACATCGTCTCACCCTAATCTATCAACCGTCTAAAAAAATGAGACTATTAAAAATAATGAACGTAACCATAATTTGAACTTGATCTCAAGTTTGGTACGTGGCAAATCGTCCACTCCTATCTACTGAAACAAAAATAGTAATTTTTTATTTCTCTGGTTTTGGGGTCATCGCGACCTTTTCCGCCAAATACATTGTAATCTTCTCACAAAAGAAAAAGGGTTTCAATGATTCGTGTTTTTATGTCACATTGACCTTTGTTCTCTGACCTCGACCTCAATTCTGATACGCAACACCTAGTCTCCACCTAGTGTAAGTTGCAACTGGGGATAAATAATTGTCATAGATAGAGACCGGACACGAACATAGCCAAGTTGACACATCTTCGATCGTTTCTACTACGTCATTATGCCTCTCATTGAAATTACATGTACACTCCTGGATCACACGACTCCATGGGTCAATCGACTTCATTCGGCAATAAAACAAACCCTTACAGCTCTCTCTTCATTTGTTTTATCGAGTTCGGCAAAGAGTTTGATTGCCGTGAAGAGCTCACTCGTCTGCAATCAGTCTTCAAACATCCAAGACAGGTTGAACTTCCGCCATTATCTTCGCACGGCCGGTCACATGATCCGCATGATATGGTGCTGATCACGTGATATGTACGAATATAATGGCGGAGAATTCAACCGACCGTTGATGTTTGAAGACTGATTGCAGACGGATGAGCACTTCACAGCAAACAAACTCTTTGTCGAACTCGATAAAACAAATGGACAGAGAGCTTATTGCCGGATGGAGCCGATCAACCCATGGAGCCATGTGATCCCAGAGTGTACATGTAAGTTCATTGAGAGACATCATGGCGTAGTAGGAACGAACAAAGCCATGTCAACTTGGCTAACACGAACGGTTCAATGATTTTCTAGATTGTGGGCCAGACCATGTTGATACGCGTCCAATTTACCCAAATACGCCTCTGTCTGACAGTCATAAGAGTATCCACTCACACAAAAATGGAACTGTACCTGGAAGACTGTCTCAGATATAGAGCGGACACAAACGGTCGGAAATTATCACATAATATGCTTTTAGGCGGGCTATACAACTTAATAATCAAAGTTTCAACACTAATCAAAATACTCTTCAACAGGTTAGGTGGAATAGCTCTATCGGCGTACAGTACCTCAAATAGCGTATAATACCTCAATAGGGGTATACAGCGATACCTCAATTGGGGTTGAAGGTACTAAATAAAAAGTAATCGTCCCACACATGATTCACAACTTCCAATCTTCCAAACGGTGAGGGTCTCGTCAGACATGGTATGCATTCGTCCTTCGCCCCAACACCTTTTCAAGCCGAACGACTAACGCAATTCCGCCGACTAATCGTTTAAACAAACCACTTACATAATCGCCATTGTTGTTATGGAGGCAAAACATTAATATTTCAACATTTTCTCACCTCAGAAATTTCTCGGCATGGGCAGCGCCATTTTCTCTCTTCTTCCTGTGACGAACTGCAAGATACAGCGCCGTCTCGTGGCAGCAAGTCGCTTAACTTAACCCTTCATCTTCTCTCATACTGCTCATGTTAGCGCATAGTCTTTGAAGCTCCATCTTTTGTGAGCAGAATGGTAATGAATCCTGTAAACTCTGCCAACATCATTAACCTTTTATGTGTAATTTGGGTTCGGACACTTTTGGGATCTAAATTTCATTTGACTGATGAATATGGGAAAAACCCCATGTTATTGTTGACATGTCAAGTGTATGTAACAATCTAATGGGTTTCAATAAAATTAACTCTGTAATAATGTATATATATATATTTTTGAATGAGCTCAATTTGACATGATTTATCCCTTCATATACACGTATGAGATACTGTTAACAATATTTGTATGACGTAGTAAAATATCAAGAAGAACTTTACACTCTTTGCATTTAACAAATGGGGAAGAATCTTGAACCCGTTGGCAGAGTTTATGGGGTTCATCACCATTCTGCTCACGAAAGATGGAGCTTCAAAGACTATGCGCTAACATGAGCAGTATGAGAGGAGATGAAGGGTTAAGTTAAGCGACTTGCTGCCACGAGACGGCGCTGTATCTTGCAGTTCGTCACAGGAAGAAGAGAGAAAATGGCGCTGCCCATGCCGAGAAATTTCTGAGGTGAGAAAATGTTGAAATATTAATGTTTTGCCTCCATAACAACAATGGCGATTGTGTAAGTGGTTTGTTTAAACGATTAGTCGGCGGAATTGCGTTAGTCGTTAGGCTTGAAAAGGTGTTGGGGCGAAGGACGAATGCATACCATGTCTGACGAGACCCTCACCGTTTGGAAGATTGGAAGTTGTGAATCATGTGTGGGACGATTACTTTTTATTTAGTACCCTCAACCCCAATTGAGGTATCGCTGTATACCCCTATTGAGGTATTATACGCTATTTGAGGTACTATACGCCGATAGAGCTATTCCACCTAACCTGTTCAACAACGTACAACAACAACACTCGGTTCACTAATAACCGACCTTGAAGAATACATACCTGAAGTTTCAGATCTCCAACGTTCATGTAGTTTCCAACTATATATATGTGTACCTTTGTACTGACCCGTGACGCTTAGTTCATATTAATAATCAAACATAAGACAAACCACAAATGATAAATATCCACCCTTTGTTTGTTGGTTCTGGTACAACGCGCCACAACAAACTATGGTCATTATAATTTCTTCACTAAGGAGTCGTTCGGAACTTGGACTGAGCCTGCCTGAAACGCACTAACTTATTTCGATTTTAGAAGCTTTCAAATATTATATTTCATTCAGAAGTCGACAAATGCTTGTAAATTAATGGTTTCTATATAAATGTTTCGGTAGCTGCAAAGTTTGATAATAATATGAAATAAATAAAATTTAAAGTAGGCCGACCATCGAATTACCAAAGCAATACAGGCCTACTTTAAATTATATTTATTACATATTACGGGTGAGGCTATATTTATTTTATATTTTAAGCTAAAACAAATCAGACTGATTGGTAAAATATACGATTTTAGGTAACACCTATACAGAGTCAGACTTACAAATGTAGCCTATATGACACTGAGCATGACTCTACAAACAGCTACCTCTCAGTTGGTTAAGTAACGTACTGACATACGCTACGTCGTAAAACACACCTCCGTACAACACACTCAGCAGGGTTAGCAATATCACCACAAAGCCTACTTGCGCTTTGCGCGTTTTGGAAGACGCTGAGTTCAGAGACGGTTGCACTGTGTTCATGGTCGGACGTGGAATGAAGAATGACGGCAGTGGTGTCTGGCTTTATAGTCGTTTCACCTGGTTGGCTGCGACCCAGGAATTGAAGGAACTGGGCCAGCCTTGCCATTTCACGAAATGAAACAGTTTGCCACGTCGACGTTCCGTTTTCAAAATCTGCTCCACCGTGTAGTAGTCTTGCTGTGTTTTTACCACAGGCTGTAATTCCGTCTGGTAAAACGTCCCTAGCAACGGTTCCCCTTGAAGATCTTCCAGTTCATAGACTCGCTGCTGTCGGGGTAGGCGCCGTTTGATCAGGAAGTGCTCATCGCTCCAGTTGGGCAAGTAACTTTTCTCGAACTTGCCTTTGACTTTACTGATCCGTACAGGGTCCCCGACCTTGAACACCGCCTTCGGTGGCATGGGGTACAAGACACGCCGGACGTGGGCTTCATTGCGTTGGGTCACGGTAATGGGTGCTCTCTGTATACTCCGGTGATAGGCTCGATTGTAACCCCTTACCAGTTTCGGGAGAACATCGATGTACCGCCTTGTATTCTTATAGGTGAAATATTTATACATGCGGGCTTTGAATGTCCTGTTGAACCTTTCCACCACGGAAGCCTTGGTCTCGTTGTACGTGTGGAAGAAGAAGACCTTCTGTTTCTTGAGAAAGGCTTGGAACGGTCTGTTGAGGAATTCCGTGCCTTCGTCGGTTTGCAAATACAAAGGTTTGCGCCCGGTCTTGAAGATGGCATGGAACGCCGCCATGAGATTCGCCCCCGTTTTCGTCCGGATGGGTACCACCCACGCATACTTCGATAGGATATCGATGCACATCAAGATATATCGATTCCCATTGTTGTGTTTGGCAAAGGCACTCATATCGACCAAATCCGCTTGCCACTGGGCATCTATTCCTCCCACGATGACCCGGTTCCGTAGAAAATGGCGACGGACAGCTCGATGTAAGGTATAGGTGTCTTGTTTTCTTAACCAATCTCGGACTTGGGCACGTTGTATCCCTTGGGGCTTAGCCGCTCGATAGAGAGCCGACAATGCACTATACGCAGCCGGACTGTCGGGACTGTAGTATAAGTCATCCAACACCTTCTCCCAGCGCTTCATGGTGACAAAATGATGATGGACCCGGAGAGTATGGTTTATTTATAACAAGTTTCTACCACCGTTGTGTTAGTTGACTGAGTTCAGCCGGGTAGTCTATAGCCTCGTCGTCTGGTTCATGACTAGACAGTTGTTCATTGGGTTCAGCCAGCGCGTCCTCAATAGCACGAGCCCACCTCAACTGATCTGATGATCGCTCGTCCGGTGTAAAGAGCTGGTCCACAATAGGCACCACTTTCTCCAAGGCTGTACACAGATCAGAGTCTAGGGTGAAGCTTTGCGTAGGATCGTGGTAACGCCCCACACGGGCAAAGAAGGGTCCACGGTGTACGTAGTTGGCGTTCTCGAGGTGGATGAGGTTTCCATCGAGCTCACCGCTCAACACCCGTTTAAATTTGGTCCAGCCATCACGGTGTAGGGTAACCGTAGTGGATGTGTACTCCGAACTCCACCCACAGGCATCCCGATGTTCCACGAGGGTGACTTTATCTTCATAGACGTGTAACCCCACCTGGAGTGTAATGGGCAGGATGGCTCGTAGGATGTCGTACGGTGAATGACACACACTGTGTCTGACCCTCGTATTTATAGTCTCACTGTCAATGCCACAGCGCCAGGGTCAATAGGACGCAGATTATTGTGAGGCCAACCAGCCGTCGCTGGTTCCGGCGTGAGCGCTCGTGGTCCATAGCCCGAGCATCAAGGATGGCTGTCATAGTCCAGTAGTGGTGAGTGATGGCACGCCTCTCCATCGAGTGCACTCAGTCGAGGACCGCTTCTGTGAACTCGTTGAGAATCTGGCGTCGCCCCTCGTTGTCGTCGCCATCTGCAAACATGGACCGGACCAATGCTCGGTAACCCCTGAGTGAATTCACCACGGTGGCATGCTGTAAAAGGCGAACCGCATAGGGCTCGGTCTCCGTCATGGCTCTGCAACCGTAGAAATGAAGGTGTGGGATACCGAGGGACGTGTTTTATAGACCAGGTCACACATGCGCGCCTAGATCTACGGGTGTAGTCCGTGATACGTACTATTCTGATGGGTTATGTGGCTCCTATAGAGATAGTGCTTCATCGACCATGGGGATTACTTTTTCCAAGGCTGTCCATAGATCAGGGTCCAGAGTAAAACCACCTTGCTTGAGACAGAGGATTCGAGCAAAATAGGGACCGCGGAAAATGTAGACGTCGCCACACAGGTGAATGCTATCACCGTCGAGGTCACCCAATAACACCCGTTTCAAGGTAGTCCAGCCTTCCGGGGATAAAGAGACACGCGCTGGTTCAGACGTACACCAACATCCACTGTCGTCATCGATGAGCTCCACGCGTTTGGGATACAACAATAGGGTGCAGTCCGGTGTAAGAGTGCGGGTCTCCCTCACACGCTCGTCTTCAGGCATGACTTCAACCGGAGGTACTGCTGGCTCCCAGGGAAAATCTTCTCCACGTCTCATGCTTTCGTCTAATACAAGCTGGTAGGCAAGCAGGCTGGCTAGAGGTCAGGCAGGCAGGCAGGCAGGCAGGCAGGCTAGAGGTGAGGCAGGCAGAGCAGGCAGGCAGAGCAGGCAGGCAGGCAGGCAGGCAGGCAGGCAGGCAGGCAGGCAGGCTGGTCAGGTCAGAGTGCTCCGTAATGTAGTGCAATGAATACTCCCCACCCCTAAATATCACCTCCTTTTATGCGTTTTTCTACATGCCGCCATCTTGGTCCCACACCCACCGCCGCCATCTTGGTCCCACACCCACAGCCGCCATCTTGGTCCCACACCCACAGCCGCCATCTTGGTCCCACACCCACCGCCGCCATCTTGGTCCCACACCCACAGCCGCCATCTTGGTCCCATCCCACCGCCGCCATCTTGGTCCCACACCCACAGCCGCCATCTTGGTCCCACACCCACAGCCGCCATCTTGGTCCCACACCCACAGCCGCCATCTTGGTCCCATCCCACCGCCGCCATCTTGGTCCCACACCCACAGCCGCCATCTTGGTCCCACACCCACAGCCGCCATCTTGGTCCCACACCCACAGCCGCCATCTTGGTCCCA